>JAKSZT010053879.1:916638-953327 GCA_026826555.1 Tolypeutes matacus
ATTTCTTTGGGGGGGCGGGATTTACTTTTTAAATGAGCTCTATTTTATGAGAAATGTTTGTGTTCTCTTGACTTGCTCTGACAGGTGACCTTTTCCTTTTTTCTTTCAATGCTTTGAGTTCTTTCACAACTTTCAATTATATAATTCTATTGTGGAAATTCCTAGTTTGTATATTTCAGGGGTTGCCAAAGGTGACTTCCGATTAAAGTCTTGTGTGTAAATATATGGTGATAGCACCTATGGACATTTGGGGTAAAACCCTGTGTAGAATTAACCCTTTACTTTTGCAAGAACTTTGGAAACTTTATAATTCCTTGAGTTTGTTTTTTTAAATTAGTAACCAGGGTTCAAATAAACTACCTTGGTTATTGTGCTTAATTTGAACAAAATTTTATTTAGCTTGAGATGGCCACTGGTTTGATAGAAGTTTAGACACACTGGAGGCAATATAGTTCAGGATAGTTTTTTAATTACCACTTCGGAAAAACATACTTGTCACTTTCCTGAAATTCCATTTCCTGAAATCCCAAAATTGTGTTCAGCAAGAGATGTGATTTAGAAAGCATTTTGCAATATGGTCTCTGTTCACTACTGCAATGTTGCCCTCCTCTGTGCATTCCAGATGCACAGGGTGATTTCCAGTTTTTTGGGTGCACCTCACATCCTATCATCTTGTTCTTTGCATCATATTTTCAGTTATAGCTTTCACGTTTCATTTTTTTCCAATAATTTTATGTTGCGGATTTCCACTGAAATAGACTCCCCTAAATCCCCTCAAATTTATTAGTCTGATACTTATTTTGCTTTTGACATGAATAAAAAAGGCAATTTTTTAGGAATGCCACCAAATGCATATTTGAACTTTTTAAAATAAATTTTTGATGAAATATTCTTTTGCCCTTTGTAATTGGAAGTGGCAAGTCTCTAGGCGGGTGATTATTTTAACTAAAGTTTTTACGTGAAAAGTGTAGGTAGGAGAGGCCTACAAAAATGTCTGACTAAGTAAACATTGCTCTATTTAGGATAATGTTCAAAATGAATAAAAAAGGCAATTTTTTAGGAATGCCACCAAATGCATTTTGGTGATAGCAGCGGAGAAATTCGCTGCAAAGAGTGTTCTCCGGAAGACAGCCTTTATAATGTTCTCCCAAGCCCAGCACCACGCTGCTTCTGTGGCGGAAACTGAGCACTGGGCGGTTTATGAATTTTATTACATATACATTGGTGAGACAGGCAGCCGAATAGCTGACTTCAGCCCCCAAAGAAGAGAATTTACCTATATGGACAAAGCCTAGGAATAATAAACATCTCTCCCTTCTGCTGAATCTTAAAACTCAGAGCAAATTAATTCTCAGAGGACTCTAAACCCTCTGTATTTGTGACATCTGTATTTGTTGGAATTTCTTTGCCTAGAGAAATGGAAATTGCGGGCACACAGATGTAGACAGATTGACACACATGGAGACATGCTGATGTGACTAAAACACTTGACTTAAAGGTAATCGTTTCAACTGAGATCGTAAGAATCTAAGAATGTAGAGCGCCACTTTAAAAAGAATGATTTCTAGATAAAACAACTGGATATAAAAATCTGCCTTGTCCTGCTCTGAGTTAAGAAATGATTGTTTCTGTTATTTAACCCCACTTTTGAATTTTAAGTACTTCTGGATACATTGATGAACTAACTCGACTAGCTTAGACATATGCAGTGGAAATATCGACATGATTGAAGACTGCCTCGTGAACGGCTGGATCCCACGACTTTCACATTCCTTGCTGTTCATGGTGTGGAAACAAGTGAGATCACCAAATATTTGGGTCCCGTACAATTCTGCTGAATATGTACAGACTTGGTATGTAACTAGGCAAAAAGGGAGCCAGAGAAATACGAATATACCAAAATTGTTTAGCCTCAAACGTCAAGTGTATCAGTGACCTTATAGATACTCATAACTTGCCTTTATTAGACATCATGTCAACTATATTCAGAAATAGAGCATTTGCAGTGTTTGTATTGGTTTAGAATATGAAATTTTAACTTCCTTCCTAATGACATTAAAACATTTCAGTAAAAAAAAAAAAAAATGTAGAATTCTCATTTTTCAGCACAATATTCCAATTGTCTAGACATTGCCTGGCATAGAACCAGAACTAAATATATAAACCTCTCAAGTGAATGAATGGATATTTCATAGAAACTGTAGATTTCATGACTGCTTAGAGAAGAGGCTGAGATTAGGAAAGGAAATTTTCAGATTTGGCAATAGAAGCACCCCAAGAGACCAATTGCATGACCAAAATATAAATATAAATTTTAGCAATTCTGCTAGGATAGTAACGTTTGTTTTTGAGAAAATTAGCAATGTTCTTTCTTTATGGGTAGACACATTAATCACATGAGGCAGAGAAATGATACCTAAATCTCAGAATTTCTTCTCCTTGGATTATCAGAGGAACCCAAATTGCTACTCTTCCTCTTTGGGCCTTTCCTGTCCATGTACCTGGTCTCCATCTCTGGAAACCTGCTTATCATCCTGTCCACAATCAGACTCCCACCTCATCATGCCCAATTTCTTCTCCCTCTCTAACCTGTACCTTTTTGACATCTGTTTATACTCCATCACTCTCCTAAAGATGCCAGTGAATCTCCAAATGCAGAGCAGTCATAACCTATGAAGGCTGCCTCACCCAGATGTAGTTTTTCTTACTCTTCCTCTTGGCTGCAATGTCCTATAACAGTTTTGTAGCCATCTGTCACCTGATATGTGCCCTGCTGATTCTTGGGACCTGGATCATGTGGACACTGAACTCCTTGTTACAAAGTTCAGTGGTGCTGTGGTTGTCTTTCTGTACACACTTGGCAATTCCCTACTTTCCCTGTGAACTTTATCAGATGGTCCAACCTGTCTGTTCTAACACCTTCATCAATGTCATAGTGATGTATTTTGAAGGTGGAGTGTTGGGTGAATATCCCCTTGCTGGTGTCCTCTCTCTTACTTTAAAATTGTTTCTTCCATACATGCAATCTCATCAGCTTGGAGGAAGTATAAAGCATTTTCCACCTCTGCATCTCATCTCTCCATGGTCTCCTTATTTTATTGTATGAGCATAGGGGTGCACCTTAGTTCTAATGATCCACAAAACACACATTTAAGTACAGCAGCTTCAGTGATGTACACTGTGGTCACACCCATGTTGAACCCTTTCATTTCCAGCCTGAGGAATAAAGACATAAATGGGACTCTGAAAAAAATTCTTTGGATGGAAAATATAAAATGGTCATTATTCCTTGGATTGAGCAAGTGCCTGTGAATGCAGGACTCAATTAGATCAAGAAAATTGTAATTCTTTTATCAGAATATGAAAGTAAAAACTATCTGTTTCTATTCATTTCAGAGTTTCAGTATATTGGATTTCAAGTCCCTATCTTTATTAAACTTTCTGTTTCTATTATATATCCAACATATATTTTTGCCTTTGTCCACTTTCTAAATTTGCTACTATTATTCTCAATCTTGGATGAGAAACAACTTGGAAATTCCAACATATCTCAAGCATGGATTTCTTATATATATAGTGAAGTGACATTTATCATCAAAAGCAATATTTTCTTTGATTTACTAAGAGTGTAATGGTCAGTTGTCCTGCTCCTATGGAAAATAACTATACATGGCATGTAAGTGCATTAATATAGTTATAATTTAAAGGAAATTCTGACATTGTTCCTTTTCACATTTGTGTACATCATTCTATTTATATCTCTAAATACTATTTCTTATAATATCAACTTTCACACACCAATCCCTCTTAAAACTGGTCTTCTCATTTTACCTCTCCATTAGGATCCCTTTTTCTTACTCAGGTCACAGTCCACAGTGCATTTCATGTCTCTGGCACAGGGTAAAATTGTTTACCAAATGCATATCTTGAAGTTGAATCTAGGGGAAAACAAATTTGTATAAATATGTGACATGACATGGCCACAGCATCATAGGTGAGTCTTAAATATTGTGGTGGAAAAATTAAATATTGCATTGTTTTACAATATAATATTTCTTTTTGGTGATGTGCTTGTCCTCATTGAAGTAAGGAAGCTTGGTGCTCACATGTAAGGTGCTACATCCATTGGTTTGCAGAACTGTGTTGCACTTTCTGTATTATTTTATTGGATTATATTGCCACATTTTTCTTGCAAATGTCCCCAGATGCCTACAAATGTGAATCCTTATTTTCCACTAAAAAAATCATCTGCTCTTTAAAAATATGAGAACTGGAAATGCTAGGAGAGGGAACAAACTATTTACTTAGTAAGATGCTATTTATGCTACCTTCCTTAAAATTATCTTCAATCTTCATGATCAAAGAATGGCTCACATAAAGGTATGGATTTTTGCCCACAAAATACCTCTGGTATTGGAGACTTCTGATTCAGGGTCACCAGTTATGTAGACTCAAAGATATATGTCCTTCTAAATTCTCTTATTTATCTGGAAGGAAAGCTTATTTGTCATTATTTTTAAGTGCAATTATCTAAAGAAAACTTGAATAACCAGATGATCATCAATGATCTTCAAATATCTGAAAGAATGCAAACACTAGGAAGAATCATACATATATGAATACCCTCAGTTCTGTTAATGTTATTTATTGGGTCATATAGCCTTTGCTGCATAAAAAGAATCCCAAAAGTAAATGGTTAAAGATGCTGATTTTATTACTTTATGGGAATCGATGGTGTGGAATCCTTTAAATCTCTTTTGTCTCCTCATGTATCTGTGGTCAGGTGTGAGTCTGCTAGGGATGATTTGATCTTCTAAGTTGAACTTTCTCATATTGGTGGTGGCCTAATTGTCTGTAGACTGGTCTAGAGAGGTCTTAACTTGGACAAATGGCATCTACTACACATGTTCTCTCCTTTTCCAGCAGGCCTGGCTGGACTTGATCACATGTATGAGTTAGTAATTCAAGAGTGAAAAGCAGAAACAGACTTTCTGATGCACAAATGTTAATTCCATCATATTTTATTGGCCAAAGCAAATAAATAATCATCATTCCCACCTTGATTCAAAGGTGGAGAGAGAGACTCCACCTCTTCCAGTGTGGACCTGCATAATCCTAATGCAAAAGATATTGGTACAGATAAAGTTGGAGAACTGGTGCCATCTATGCAGTCAATCTGCTACAGGTACACATTTCAGTTCAATTAAGTTTTATTGGGATAGTATACTCCAGAAGTTCTTGTCACTCTGAGATGTAAATATTCCCAATGGGGCCCTAATGTTCAGTTCACTATTTCTAGGATAAGACAAGATACCTCATTGTGTCCTGGGAATTCATGCTTGCTTCACTGATTACCAGAGCTTGGTACTTCTTGCTTCACTGCAACCAGTTTGATGTCCTCATGCCTCATTCAAATGTTGCCTTGTTTGTTTGCCATCACATTAATATATTAATTAATTTTTCCATTCTATTAGTGGTAGTTGGGGGTTTTGGATCTTACTGGTAGGAAGTGACATTTCAAATGGAAATAAACAAGAGAGAATTAGGAACTGGAAAAATGAAATAGTTTTGAGACATTAGGTCCATTCTTCTGGTGGGGAATGATTCTTTCATTAATATGAGGATTGATCAGATATGGGGGATTGAGTAGAATGGGGGGCAGTGGACAGTCCACTGTTGCCAGAAGAGATGGTTTGAAATGATGCTGCAGTATCTCTGCTAACATTCCTTGCAGGTAAGCTTAGGTTGCATGGACACTTATTCTTTATTTAGACTGATAATACTTTTTTTTTTTCTTCAAGAGGTTTCCCGATGGCATGTTTTTGGATTTTCTTCGATACTAGACTCTGTTCGGTGGAGATATTGTAATTCCTAAGGAATTTCTTCACGTGGCACAGTCATCAAAGCATAATATGCAGTAAATTCATTTATTATGACACAATGTGCAAGGAAATAACTATTTTGATCCCTTTGCAGCTTTTATGGGTGGTACAATAAAAATTCATCTATAGTACATCATGATCAGTGAATTTAGTTAGGGATGGAATATAGCTGCAAGGTAAATAATGTCCAAACATAATAGTGTTTAAGGTTTTATTAACCCACAAATCACAAATCTAGATTTAGGGAGCCAAGAGCTAGAACAACAGCTCAAGGAAATGACTAGGGTCTCAGTATTCATTAACTTATCTTCTTGTGTGATTTTCATTCTCATGATCACAGAATATTTGCTGCACTTATAGGCACTGAATCCATATCCCAGATAGGAAGACTGGGGGAAGATTCAAGGGTGTAGTACAAATGGAGTGAAAAATGAATTTGTGAGGAAATGTCATATTATTTTTCACAGTGGCAGCACCATTTTATATCCCTGCTGACAGAGCTTAGAGTTCTAATTTCTTTTCATAATATCCAGCACTTTCTTTCTGAGTTTATTATAATAGCCTTTCTTCTGGGCTTGAAGTTGTTTCACTGTAGCTTTAATTTGCACTTCCCTAATGGCTAATGATGTTGAGCATCTTTTTATGTCTTTAGTACCCATTTAAATACCTTCTTTAGAGATATATCTCTTCAAGTTCTTTGACAATTTTTAAATTAGTTTGTTTGTCTTTGTGTTATTACATGGTACATATTCTTTATATTTTCTGGATATTAAACCCTCAGTTGCTATATCATTTGAATCCCCTTCTGTTGGTTGTCTTTTCACTCTCTTGGTAATTTAATTTGATGAATATATTTTGAGGAAATAAAATTAACATATTATTTCTTTTGTTGCCCATGCTTTGGGAATCATGTCCAAGAATATATTGCCAAATCTCAGTTTATAAAAATTTGTCCCTATGTCATCCTCAAAGATTTAGCTCTTATATTTATATCCTTGATCCAATTTGAATTTATATTTTGTATGTGGTGTGAGGTAGGTATTTAACTTCGTTCATCTGCATTTATATATTCAATTGTCTAAGGACCATTTGTTGAAAAGACTAAATTTCTCCATTGTATATACAAGAACCCTTATCAAAAATCAATTGGCAGGCCACATATGTTATTTAAGGGAAAGTAGAACTGGTTAAATCACATCATCGTGTTTGTTACTAGCAGTAGGACAATGATTGAAAGAGAAAGTCTAAAGTCATGTATATTATTAAAAAGAGAAAGTCTAAATTCATGTATATTATTAGAAAGAAAGCTAAATAATGTAACATGTGACTCTATAACATAATGAAACATCATGTGAAATATGTATATAGGTAATATTGCATATATAAGACAATTTATACAAAATATACATAAAAATGAACTAGAGAAATGGAAACAGAATAGCAGCTATGTACCACAGAGGAAACACAAAGAAAATGAGAGGTGATGAGTTTTTTTTATGTTTGTCTGTTTTTTCTTTATTATTATTATCATTGAAGTAACTAAAATACTCTAATAATGATTGAAATGATGAATGCATGAAGTGTTCATGCCAAATAACATTGATTGTACACTTTAGTTGGATTTATGCTTAATATTTTACAATAAAATTTATTTCTTAAAACAATAAATTGCACAGGTAGAATGTGTTGTTTATGTGAGACTCACCTTAGGTACAAAGACACAATAAGCTGAAAGTGAAAGGATGGAAAAAGAAAATCCATGCAATTGATAATCAAAAGGGAGCTGGGGTAGTTATACTAACATTGGAAAAATAGCCTTTAAGTCAAAAGCTGTTATAAAAGACAAAGAAACACACTATTTATTTATAAAAGAGGAAATCCACCAAGAAGAAATAGCAAACATTAATAGTTCTGCACCTAAAAATGGTGCCCAAAATACATGAGGCAAACACAGGCAAAACAAAAGGGAAAAATAGACACCTCTCCATTAATAATTGGATACATCAAGACATCACTCCCATCAAAAGATAGAACAACTAGATGGAAGATCAATAAGGAACAGAAAAGTTAAATAATACGATAAATGAACCAGACCTCACAGACTAACAAAGTAAAAAAAATAGGGAAAATTATCAAAACCAATGTTTGGGCCTTTGAGAAGATCAATAAAATTCTCAAACCTTACCTCACCCGACAAAGAAAAAAAGAGAGAAGTTGCAAATAAATAGAATCAGAAATGAGAGAGGGGATATTATCACTAACCTCACAGAAATATGAGAGATCATTAAGGGATTTTATGAACAACTGTACACCACAAAACTAGACAATGTAAACCAAATGCACAAATTCTTAGAAACATACAAACCACATATACTGAACCTAGAGGAAATAGAAGACTTCAACAAACCAATCACAACTAAAGATATTGAAACAGTAATCAAGAGTGGATGTGGCTGAAGTGTTTGAGTGCCTGCTTCCCACATGGGAGATCCTGGGTTCAGTTCCTGGTACCTCCTGAAAACAAAACAAACAAACAAAAACAACAACAACAACAAGCAGAAAAATGAAAAACCCAACACAAGGAAGCCAGTGTGGCTTAGTGGCTGAGCAGTGGCTTCCCACATAAAAGGTCCAGGGTTTACTCCCTGCCTCTGTACTACACCCCCCCCCCCCAAAAAAAAATCCTCCCAAAGATGGAAAGCCCAGGACTAGATTGCTTTACAAGTGAATTCTGCCAATCATTCAAAGATGACATAATTCCAATCTCACTCAAAGCTCTTCCAAAAAATTGAACTGGAAAGAATGCTGGCAAACTCATTCTTTGTAGCCAATATCACTCTAGTACCAAAATCAGATAAAGATACTACAAAAAAGAAAAGAAAACTACAGTCCAATATCTTTAATAATATACACATAAAAACCCTCAACAAAATACTTCCTATCTGAATCCAAAAGCTGATTAAATGAATTATGCAGCACTATCAAGTGGGTTTTCTCTGTTATGCAAGTGTTTTGCAATGCAAGAAAATTAATTAATGCCATAAACCACACTGATAAATTGAAGAAGAAAAATCACATGATACTCTCAATTGATGCAGAAAAAGCATTTAACAAACATAGCATCCTTTCTTGATAAAAGCATTCCAAATGTAGAAATAGATGGAAGATTTCTCAATATAGTAGAATGCATATATGAAAAACCTATAGCTAACATTGTACTCAATTGTGAAAAACTGAAAACTTTCCAGCTGAAATTAGGGACAAGACAAGGATGCCCACTGTCACTAATGTTATATACAATATTTTGCTAGAAGCACTTAAGAGTTTTTGCTAGAGCAATAAGGCTAGGTAAAGAAATAAAAGGCCCCCTGGACAGGAAAGGAAGAAGTAAAGCAAATAAACTTTTGCTATAGGTTAAAATAAAAGGGGCTGAAGAGTCATATGTGGGGAAATTATAAATTATAAAACTTTGTTACATAGGGGAGCATATATTCCAATGTAAGTCCCAATGACAGGGTGCCAAATTCCTGAGATAGATTGCTCTGTCTATAATGTCTAGATATCTCTAGAGCCCTCAGGGAACCCCTGTTTGATGCACTATTTACTGTCTGTGGGAGAACAGCCTTAAGTTGGAGTGTTTCCCTGAAGTAAACAAGTGTTCTAGATGTTTTGCTGATTGGAAACATTCGGATTTTGTACCGCATGTTCTGGGCGGATAGAACAGCAAAAACTAAAGAATTTATAATGTTGCAAAGGGATAAGCAGACATTCCCTGCATCACGTTTCCCCTTTTGCAGATTCCTAATAAATAAAGTGGTAAAACCAGAATCTGGGTTCTCAGTCCTTGAGAATGTTAATCCCCTGGTCCCATCTTTTCTGAATCCTTGTCTTTGTTTTCTTTTATGCTCTGTGGCATCTCCTTTCTGACCTGTCATTTGTTGAGCTGAACTCAACACTGTCACATTCAAAGAGATACTTCTGAGTCCTGCATAAGCATAACTTCTGGAATGACCTCATTTTTGGTCAACATCTTTTTCCAAATGCATCGTTATTTGGTGATTGGTAATAATCCATCAGTGCCAGGGAGGCTCATCACTAGGAGTCATGTTCCACACCAGGGGGAGATAGTGCATTTTTATGCTTTGTTTGGCTTAGAGAGAGGCCACAATTGAGCAGCAAGGAAACTTTCATGAGGTAACTACAAGGCGATATATAATACTAGGCTATTTTTCAATTTCACAAGAAAAGTTTCATGAATACAATTATCAGTATCAGGGGCCTGGCTTAGTGGTCTGTCCTCCTTCACTAGGCTCTCCCCATGTACTTGGGGATTCTTGTCATTCTGTTAAAGAATCTAACAAAGCTTCTCAGGATGGGAATTCAATATTCTTTCCATTATTGTGTGGGTCTCCACCAACTGAGATCATGCCCCATGGCCACGTAAATATATTCATATACCTTAGAGGCCTTCCCAAGGTGAACACCTCCCCACATATTCCCACAACACTGACTCCCTGCACCAGTGATCCCTGTCACATTTGTGATCCTTCTATTATCCAAACCACCCCCAAAACAAAGCCTAATAATAAACAAATAAAAATATCTGAAAATAATAATAAAAATAAATAAAATCCAAAAATAAATAGCAAAAAAATAAAATAAAATTGAAAAAATAATTTTTCATTGTGTCTTTCATTATCTTATGATCTGTTAACTTTTGTGTACAGTGACAGTTTCTTCTGCATGTTCACTCTGTTTATTTATTTATTTATTTTTAGGTTATGTCTATTTTTTAGTTTTTGGTGTGGTACATTAGTTACAATTGATGAACACATATTGGAGCATTTCCACTAAGTGTAGATTATAGTTTACATTATAGTTCACACTGTCCTACACAATTTTGTAAGTTATGATAAAATATATAATGGCCTGTATCCATCATTGCAACATCATTCATGACAATTACAATGTCCCCAAAATGCTCCCATATTAAAGAAGCTTTAGGTTATGAGAAAAGTCACATCCCCCTCTCCCAATTTCTCCTATTAATAACATATTACATGTGTATGTTATATTTGTTACAACTGATGTTCATATATTGAAGCATTGCTACTAACTATGGTCAATGGATTACATTATGGTTTACATTTTTCACCATACACTTTTATAGGTTTTGAAAAACTTTAAATGACCTGTATCCTGCATTGCAAAATGATACAGAGCAATTCCAATGCCCTGAAAATGCTCCATATTCCATCTATTCTGTTCTTCCCTTCTGCTTGCCATGGAACCCATGATAAGCACTAAGGTTTAATTTTAGAAGAATAGGTTCATAGTTACATGTCTTAATATTGAAGGCTTGAGATATTGGTCTTTTTTTTTTTTTATTAGGCACTGCCTATGTTCTCAGGAGATTCTTATCCCTCTAATTGAGAAGATAGCAGGACTCTCCAGGATGGGAGTTTAATTTTTTTTATTTTTTTATTGTGTGGGTCTCTACCCACAGAGATAACACACTATGGCAAGATGAACACGTTTATATTCCATAGATGCAACATAAGATGCAATCTATCCTGCATATTCCCCCAACCCTGATACAATTTGCACCAGTAACCCACCCCTGCTATATTTGCCAAAAGACATTCCCACCAGTGTAGTTTTAACCACAGTCCTACAAATCCACCTAGTTCACCTGCTCTTTCCTCCAATCCTCCCCCAGTAAAACTGAACACCCACACCTATTCCACTTCACATTCAGACATCATGGAACCTGATATCATTGCTGTACCATTATCACCCCCATCCACTCCCTTACCACCCCATTCTGTCTTAACAGAGATTTTGCTCACATTGAGCATCAGCTCAACACCCTCTAGTCCCTTTATGTCTCCTACTTAAGTGTCTTCCAAACTCAAGCCCTGTGAGTCTGTCCAGTTTGCTTTATTCTTATTAGTGACATCATGTAATCTTTGTCTTTCAGTGACTGGCTTACTTCACCCAACATAAGGTCTTCAAGATTCATCAATGTTGTTCTGTGTGTTAAAAATGCTTTCCTTCTTACAGCTGAGTAATTGTCCATCATATGTATATACCACAATTTGCTAATCAATTCATCTGTTGATGGACACATGGGTTCCTTCTAATTTTTGGAAATAATGAATAATACTTCTATGAATATTGGTGTGCATATATTTGTTTGTGCTCCTGCTTTCAAATCTTCTGAGAATATACCCAGCCTTGGGATTGCTGGATCATATAGCAAGTCTATAGTTAGCTTCCTGAGGAACTATGAAACCATCCTCTATAGTGGCTACTCTATATTCCCACCATCAGTGTCAGTGGATAAGTGTTTCCATTCCTCCACATCCTTTCCAACCTTGTAGTTTTCTGTTTTTACAAAAGCAGCCATTTTAACAGGTGTAAGATGTTAAGTCTGTCTCCTAAGTTGTCTAGTGGCTATGATATGGCACTTTCACACAATGTATATTAATTCAGCTTCTTTTATAAGCCAGTCACTGTCTGATCTGGGTTCCTGGAATAAACTTGTATGTAGAACATTGCTACATCCCTCAAGGTGCTCAGTCTTGCAGGGAGAAGACATGGAGTTGACTAAAAGTGAACACAAGGACAGTCTCCCTTACACTAATTAGGTGTGTGCAAAAATGTGCACTCTTATTATGGGGATATTTGGAATAAATTTCAAAAAGGAGATGACTACAGGCTAAACTGCATGGGTTTTGGAGTTTCCAGAAGAAAAAGGAATGAAAACTTACACATCCTGGAGCCTTGCCACCAACTACATTGTGGGAGATGTTTGTGTGGGATGTGATGGGAGATGTGGGAGGTGGGCAACATGGGAATCCCAGTGGGTTCCGTGTAATATTTTGGGTAATCTAAGCACCTCTTAAAATATATGTATATATATAAACAACATTTTTGTAAGCAAATACACATATATGCATATATATTTATATATCATTTTGCAAATGTTTGTATGTATTGTGAGAATTTTGATTTTTACCCATAATAAAAAAAATAAATAAATAAATAAATAAATAAAAGAAAAAAAAAGGAATGAAAAAAATTAAATTCTAGATTGAACTGTCAAAGAGCTCTATAAAGAGGGAAAAGGGTATATCAATCTGCTTATTATGTAAAATATGGGTCTGGAGTAGCTGGAAATCAGGTTCAATATCTTGGAGATCAGTGTTTGTGAGGACAGCACACAGTATGAGGGAATTGTAGTAGATTGGCCAGGGAGGGTCAAACTTGCATTGACGGTGTGATATTTTGATTTTATTTATCAGGTGAGAATCACAGGCATGTTGAAGTTGAGGAATTTGAAGATCACATCTGTCATGTAGAAAGATCCTTCTACCTCAATGTGAATATCAGCTTGTGAAGGCTGCTTGGTTTGCAATTTCTGGAAGACATGATAAGGAAATGAAATAGGAACTTGAAATTAGGGACAGGAAGGTGCAGAAAGAATGAGAAATTTGAAGTGTAAAAAAAACCAGCCTCATTGAATCACCATTGAAAAACAGTAATTTACAGACAGGAAAGAACTATGTTAAATTTTTCCATGTATTGTTTAAGTCTGTCAACCTTCCTAGAATGTGTGAAGCCATAATACCTACTAAATTGGATGAGGTATTAAGACTTAGAATGTTTTGCTTCCTATCACAGTTTATCATATAGTGTATGGTTGAGCAGAGATTCAAAACCACGTTTACGTGATTACAAAATTTTTACATTTAAAATCATTTAACAATTCTACTGTAATTTTATTTCCCAATATTTGTGGTAATTGTATTTTATTTGTGAAATGTTGGTGTATTCCCTTTGCTCATTTTACTCTTTGGGTGTGCACTCTGTATGGTATTGGCACTGTAAAAATATGTCACTGCTTTTGTTCTTGATGTTTTATTAGTTTTTTGGGACATCCATAGAATAGAACTTGGATTTAAATGCTGCCAAAACAAAGTAAATCTTTCCTTATCACAGTCTCTGAAGTTAGAATTGAGCTTAAAAAATTCATTTATCTGAATATTCATTTCATTTTTCTCTGTCTCCCTCTGATTAATGAGAAGACTTCATGTTTTGGGGCTTTTTTGGGGGGTATTTTAAAATATATATATATGTTATTTTAAAAAAATATTTAGATTACTTGAATGGTACACAAAAAATATAAGGATTCCCATATGCTCCACTCCCCACACCTTCCAGACCCTCCCACATAAGCAACATCATTCATTAGTGTGGCACATTCATTGCAATTAATAAAAGCATCCTGGAGCATTGCCACCAAGCATGGACCATATTTCACACTGTAACTTACTCTCTCTCCCAAACAATTCTGCAGGTTATGGGAAAGTATAAAATTTCCTTTATCTATCATTGCAGTGTCATTCAGGACAATTCCCAAATCATGAAAAAAAAAAAAACAAATTACACCTGTTTTTCCCTCTCCCTGCCCCAAGAGCCTCCAGTGGTCACTGCCTGCACATCAATGTTGTAATTTCTTCCATTGCTAGAATCTCAGTAAGTCTATAATATGATACCAGTAAGTCCACTCTAGCCCATAGTTCTTTCCCCAATCCTGAGGATTCTGAGATTGAGATGTCAACTCCACCTCTAATTGAGAGGGGGCTTCAATCTCATATAGCCAATGGATGAGACTCTCTTGCTTGCAGTTGTAGGCTCTCTCATTTCCTTGGTCTGGTGGTTGTCAAGCCTCATCTCCTTATTACTTTTCCTGGGTGATTCCAATGAACTGGAGAGTAGGCGTTGCAACTCTCCTGGGGTTCCAGGTTCAGGACACATGTCCAGGCACATGGACAGCTCAAAGATTCCAGTCCCTTGGATGTACACCTACAAACTCCAGCACAAAGTATAGGTTTAAATAGAAGGGAGAGACGTGCCTTTTGTAGGGAAGCTGTAACTGAGTCTAACTCTGTCACTCTCGTAAGCACAAACTCCAAAGTAGGGCCCACTGGCAAGACACCAAACTCTGGATCTACCTGCCATGACCATAGGACCTGTGTGTCTCCAGAGCCCCCAGGAGCCCCATTATTTGGGGTAGTATCCCCTTTGGCAGTCTATGAGATCCTGCTGAGATGTCCATAAGTGTTATCTCTAGGATGACCTCCTGACTCACTTTGAAGTCTCTGAGCCATAAAAACTCATTTGTCTTTAATTTTCCACCTTTTATTTGAGGTCTTTTTCTAGTTGCATTGCTATTTGGTGCTTGGTGGTAATCCCTCGGTGCCAAGGAGACTCATCCGTGGGAGTCATGTCCCATGTTGGGTGGAAGGTAATGCATTTATATGCCAAGTTTGGCTTAGGTATGGCAGAAAATGGCCACAACAAAATGAAACCCTTTGTTTATATGTCCTTGAGAGGGATGGTAGTTTAGATCCCTGGATACCATTTCTAACTAGGGGAATTGCAATCTTAAGATTTCAGATAGCATTGTAATCACTCTGGACCAAATCTGTGAGGCTGGGTGTGAGAAGAGCCAGTAATAACTTGCCCCATCAGCTCTGTTATCTGTGTATAAATGTGTGTTTGTATTTAACTTAGGTATTAGCTATCCTCATGAAGAGATAAATGATTTCACAAATTCCACTTGGAATGTAATCTATTAAACTGTCTAGATGCAAACCTATAGATAGAAATAGGAGTGGCTACTTGTGAGATAGCTTTGCAACAAAATTAATAAAGTACAAATGGGGCAACATGTGCATAAGTGATTCCCTGAGTCTTCAAGTTCCAAAATCAGTGAGGCCAATGTGTCCTTCATCATATCTGAGATGATCTCAGATCACTCTTCCTCTTCCTCATCCCATTGCCACACAAGTTTCCTTGGGGGCCTTGAATCCTGAAACAAGCCCTGTACTTAGGGCATTTGACCTTGGCATTTCTTCTTCTGGAGACACATGTCCCCTGATTTCCTTTTAGCTCCAAACTTCTCTTCCTTGATGACTTCTTCAAAATCATCTTATCTGCATATTTCATGTGAATACCCAATAAAACATACTATGCCTTATTTGCTCACTCCTTTTATCTGGTGTTTTTACCTATAAGCAGTTATCACCATCTGACATATGATTATTTATCTGCTTATATTCTTTCCCCATGAATAATAGGTTGCAGAATCTCTTGTTTTCCACTTTATACCCATTGCCTAGGTAGTGTCTGACACTAATTTGAAATTCAGTATAAAGTCCTCAAATGAATGAATAGATTTCTCTTAAAAATCCTGGAATATGTAACTATCAGAGGAAAGTGGGACTGGAATTACTAATCAACGATGGCCATAGGATGGCCTAAAGGGGAACAGTTTCATAAACAAAATATGGAAATTTCTTTTTTGAGTGCAAAATTTAAAGTAGATAGTTTACTAATAGACCTGATTGAAGATTAGTCATATTATTTTTTCTAATTCTTTGTAGTAACATCATCCACATGTAATCAGGAAAGAGTAAAGAGTACACAAATTTTGGAATTGTTTCTCATGTGATTTTCAGACCATAATGGCTTCACCAAATAATCTCTTCTTGCCCCTCACCTCCAGATCACCATTTTTATGCTAAGATGAAATAAACCCTTTTTCTTTTTGATACCTTCTAAAAGTCGGACCTCTTGGCTGACTCATTAATTAATGGGACAGGAGAACTTTTGCTTCACTGATGGAAACTTGATGACAAAGAGGAGCTTAAGAAGTGCTGAGGGAAACAAAATGGAGGGAAGAATGGGTTTTCCTGAAGTTAATCTAGAGATACAGGAATGGGTATGTGATGGATAAAGCACCCAAATGGAAAATTCTCCAGTGTTTAACCATGGAGGGTCCTTTAGGTGTACTCCTGTTCATTCTGTCAACCTCATGTTCCTCTCACTTCATTTTAAATTTCTGGGTGTTCTCTAATTTAATATGTGGGGCTTTCTTTCTCTAGGTTTGATCTTTGCCGTGTCTTGCTGTTCTCATACTATGTCACTTATTATTCTTTGCCAATCACCAAAAGTTACACCCAACCCAATTATAAAACAACCGATGAATGAAATAACAATGTGGTATATAATTCTCATGTCATATTATTGCCCCACAAAAATGATTGAAGTTCTGATACATGCTCTGATATGGATGAAACATGAAGATAGCATGTTGCATATGTGATCAGACAAAAAGACAAATATTGTTTTATCTTACTTCTATGAAACACAGAGTAAGA
This sequence comes from Tolypeutes matacus, assembly GCA_026826555.1. Taxonomy (NCBI): domain Eukaryota; kingdom Metazoa; phylum Chordata; class Mammalia; order Cingulata; family Chlamyphoridae; genus Tolypeutes; species Tolypeutes matacus. The sequence goes on from JAKSZT010053879.1 coordinate 933,752, forward strand.
AAATTTATATAAACAGTCACTTATGGTTTACCAGGGGCTAAGAATGAGGGAATGGGAGATATTGCATAAGAAGTGCAGAGTCTCTGTTTAAGATTTTGAAAAAGTTTATATAAAAGATATTGGTGATGGCAACACAATCTAGTGAATTTAATTATTACTAATGAATAGTACACTTGAAAGTAGTAAACACATGAAAGTTTGAGTTGTATTTAGGTTACTGCTGTACAAATATATATATACATATATCATGCAAGGGAAGCAACCCTTAGGTGGTTCTGGCAAAATGGTGTTGGAGTAGATGTACAGTGCTCCTTTCTCTTACAAAAACAGGGGGACAAGGACAGAAGATGTCCAAAGGAGCTGCTATGGGGATCTGCAGACCAGGAGAGTGTCATGCACATCATTCAGGGGAGAGCAGAGACAGAGAGATGAAGACATCAAAAATAAAGCTGTTGTTTACTTACTCCCATGGCAGGAATGGTACCCTTCACCTACCCTGGAGGTGAGCAGCTTCAGTAAATCCTGCAGCTAAGGGCAGCCAATTGAAAGGGGAGAGGATGTTTACCTCCATGGAAAGAGGCAGGGGGTGGAGTAAGTGGAGGAAGGCTATGTGTGATTTGTCGTCAGTGAGTTTAAACAGCAGGGCAGGACTTCAAAGTGGGACTTTTACAGGCACAGAGGCACCAGCCAGTGGAGATTGGAAAAGTCAACTCAGTGCAAAGGTTCACTAAAGAGTGCCAACTGCTGGCAGGCCAGGAAAGTGAAGGAAAAAATGCTTTTTGTGTCTTTCCTGTCCCTATTCCTAGGCCCCCTTGGATCTGGTCTGCAACTTATTGGTGGGTACCTGGCCTTGTTTTGTTAACTTAAACAGGTCAAATTTTAATATTTAGAATAAGTTGAGCCCCAAATCAAAGAAGAGCCATATAATAAAACCACAAGGTGAGAGAGAGAAATTGACCATCAGGGTAAGCTAGGCAATGAATTCTGAATCCTAGACATCAGCAAACATATGCTATGAAGCCAACATCACCCTAATACCAGAACCAGATAAAGATACTATGACAAAAGAAAATTACAAACCTATCTCGAATGAATATATATGCAAATATTCTCAACAAAATACTTGCAAATCGAGTTCAACAGCATATTATTTGAATCACACAATATGTTCAAGTGGGTTTTATTCCCAGTATGTAAGAGTGATTCAACTTAAGAAAATGAATCAGTATAACTCACCATATTAATAAAGAAGAAAACTCACATGAACATCTTGATTGACACAGAAAATTATTTCACCAAATATAGCACACTTTGTTAATAAAAGCACACTATGAAAGGAATAAAAGGAAACTATCTGAAAATGATAAAGTACATATATTAAAAAACCATGGCTAACATTGTACTCAATAGTGAAAATCTGAAATCTTTCCTGATGATATCAGGAACAAGAAAAAGGTGCTCACTGCCATGACTGTTAAACAATACTGGAATTCTAGTTAGAGAAATTGAGCAAGTTAAATAAATAAAAGGAACCCAAATAAGAAAGGAAGAAATAAGCTTATGCTACTTGCTGATGATATGATCTTATAACTAGATAATCCAAAGAAATCTACAACAAAGTTATTAGAACTAATAAATGAGTTCATCAAATTGGCAAGATACAAGATTAATATGCAAAAATCAGTAACATTTTTATACACTACCAATGAAAAATGTAAGGAGGAAGTCAGGAAATAATTCCATGTATAATAGTGACTAAAATAATCAAATACTTAGGAATAAACTTAACCAAGGACATAAAAGAACCGTAGTCAGAAAACTGTAAAACAATGCTAAAAGAAATTAAAGAAAAATAAAGGGAAGGGTAATCTGTGTAATGGATTGGAAGACTAAATATCATTTAAAAGTAAATTTTACACAGACTAATTTGCAGATTCAACCCAATCCCAATTAAATTTCCAATACCTTTTTTCAGAAATGCAAAACTCAATTACCAAACTTATTTGGAAGTATAAGTGGCCCTGAATAGCCAAAAACATATTTAAAAAAGAATAATGAAGTTGGAGTCTTACAGGTGTCACCATGAGAAACCCAAAAATGGCACTCAGAGGGAGCGGAGGAACAAGGCTTTATTATACACGTGGGCCCAGAGGAAAGTTCGATTTCCAAATTCTGGGCCCTCAGCCCCAGTTTTCTGGAGTTTTTATTGTGGTCTGCAGGCTCCCCATCATTGGCTAGCAAGTTGGCGGGTGGAATTTTCCATTACCTTAGGCAACTAAGCAAGTGTGGTTACAGAAGCAGAATTTGCAGGTTATGAAATCAATCAGGCAGGGTTACAGAGCCAGAAGTGCAGGTTTCAGTTCTAAGGCAGAAGATTCTTGTCAGAAAAGGGGGAGCGGGAGGGCTGCAGTGACTTTTCCTTATCAGGAGGACTCTCAATTTCTGACTTTAAAGCATATTACTTTGATTCAGTGGTAAAAACATCATGGGTTCTGACATAAAAAAACACCTATTGACCAATGGAATCAAATGAAAGTACAGAAAAAGACCCTCACTTCTATGGTCAAGTGATTTTTGCATGACTGTCAAACCCATCCAGCTATGTTAAATGGTCTTTTCAACAAGTGGTGGTGGGAGAACTGTGTTAAAAAGAAATCTGGCCCTGGAAGAAATTAAGCTCACCTAATTGTGGAGAAGAAAAGATTTTTTTCCTCAATCTTACAAGAAGGGGCACATAACCAGAATGTGTGGCTGGTACACCGAAAAAAGGAAAGGGCCACAATTTATACCCCTAGTGCACAAGCCCTCCCCTGTTTCTCCATTGATCAGGTACTCCAGAGGTTACAGCCTAGCCTAGAGGTCTAACTTTCCTGCACAAGTCCCCCAGTCTTTGATTAACATTTTCTCTTATCACATTCCAGCAGTGTTGGCCAGTTACTTGCCCTTTCACCAAATAAGGAATGGAACTTAGTACTGACCTTTGAGTTGTCATAATTCTTTCTTGCAAGCCTGTTTTACTGGCTGTAAGCCAGTTTAAGCTGTTTTCCTTTATCCTTGCTTTACTCAGGCATAGGTGACTGATGCAATAGCCCACCAAATGACACTAGTCTTATTCCCCATGCCCTTTTTTTACCTTTATGTGAAAACTAAACTTATCCATGTTTCTTACAACTGGCTATCCATATGCAAAACAAACAAACAAAAAAATGAAAGACTACCCCCATCATGCAAAAGTTGACTCAAAATGGATCAATTTCCTAAATACAAAAGCTAGAGCCATAAAAATCCTGGAAGAAAACGTAGGGAAATGTCTTCAAGATCTCATGTAGGTGGTTGATTGTTAAACCTTACACACACAGCATAAACAGCGAAAGAAAAAAATCGATAAATGGGACATACTCAAAATTAAACACTTTTTTTTTTAACCTCAAAGGACTTTATCCAGAGTGTGACTACTGCATGGAAGAAAATATTTGGAAACCATATATCTTATAAGAGTTTCAATTTCATGTTATATAAAGAGATCATACAACTCAATGATAAAAAAGCAAGCAACCCATTAAAAATATTTAAAATACTTGAAGAGACATTTGCCAAAGAAAAAAGCACAGGAAAAAAACTTCAATATCACTAGCTATTAGTGAAATGCAGATCAAACATCAATGAGATATTTCACACCTTACAGAATGACCATTATTTTTAAAGAACAGAAAGCTACAAGTTCTCAAGAAGATGTGGAGAAATGGGGAAACTCCTTCACTGTTGGTGTGACTGTAGAATGTTGCAACCTCTGTGGAGGACAACTGTAAGATTCCTAAGGAAGCTAAATATAGAACTGCCATTTGATCTGGCAATCCCATTACTAGAATTATATTCAGAGGAACTGAAAGCAAGTATGCAAACAGATATTTGCACATCCGGATTGAGAGCAGCATTGTTCACAACTGCTAAAAGATGGAAGCAACTGAAGAATCCATCAAACAGTGAATGGATAAACAAAATGTGGTATATACATTCAATGGAATACTGTTCAGCTGAAAGAAGAAATGCATTCAGAATGCCTATGACAACATGGATGAACCTGGAGGACATTATGCTGAGTGAAATAAGCCAACAAAACAGGACAACTGTTCTATGGTCTCACTAATATGAACTAAATATGATGAGTAAACTCATAGAGTTAAAATCTAGAGTATAGTTTACTAGTAGGTAGAATGAAGTTTGAGAAGGGGGAAGTTGATGCTTAATTGCTTAATGTATGTAGAATTTTAATAAGGTTGATTGTAATGTGTGGACTTGGATAGAGTCAATGGTAACATATATGAGTAAAACTAACACTGGTGATTCATAAATGTATTTGTGGTTGAATGGAGAATGTAGAAATATAAATGTAAATTGAAAGAAAGTCAGAGAACTATCTAGGGCCTGTGTAACATTGAACATAGTGTTGGATGATGATTGTTGTTAATACAACAAAGAGAATAATGTTCTATGAACTAGGACAAGTGTAAATCACTATTACAAAGTGTTAAGAATATGGTGACACATTGGGAAAATAAAACTATTGTGATGTATGGGCTATGGTTAACAGTAATATTGTAATATTTATGCATCAATGGCAAAGAAGGTACTATATCAATTCTAAGTGTAAAAATATGGCGTATAAGGGGGTATGAAATTTTTCCATTTGGAGTAAGAAAACACCCTAAAATTGGCTGATGTGATGACAGCACCACTCTGATGAAAATGAGAGCCACTGCTTGTACATGCTGGATGGATGTTACAAGTTATGAGACTGCATATCACAGTGAACCCTGTGGTGGATGATGGATTGTGGTTAACAGTACAAATAGGAGAATGTTTTCTCATGAACTATAAAAATATGTACAATACTCACACATGGTGATAATAATACAGTGGTTTAACTAAAACAATTAGAAGCAGTAATATTTTGATGATATATTTTCATCATTTGTAACAAATATTCTGCAGTAATGCAAGCTGTTGGTGAGGAGGGAATGTACAGGAATGCTGTATGTTATGCATGAATGTTTTGTAAACTCAAAACTTCTTCAATAATATATATATATATATTATGATTTTTAGTGTTTAAATGAGTAGAAACAATAATAGATCTATTAACTAAATAAAGTGAACTCCATCCAAGAATATGGGGATAAAATTAAATGAGACATTCCTTATAAGGTGGTGAGAACAGGCTATGGTGCATAAAGATCTAAATGTATTTCTTATAATTAGTAAACATATTATAAAAGAGGTACTAAATAACAGGTAATATTTTGTATTACAAGTATGACATTCTTAATTGTTTGACAAAGCATCATCAAGCAAAAGAGTATAGTTTCCATAGTTTTATATCAAAAGAACACAGTTATCTGTATGGTTGAAGCGGAGAATAGTAAATTTCTAGAGAAAATGACTAGGGCTGTATCTTCACCCGAAATCAGTGCCTTGAGATCCAAGGAACCTATTCAAGACAGGTTTCTCAGTCTTAGACCTTGGAAAACTTTATTTAATGGAAGAAATATGTCTTTGGGGGGTTAGATTAATGAACATAAGAAGAGTCCATGGAGCATGAATAATAAAAACTTGATTAATATTTATGAGAACCTGGTCTCTTGCGAACAGAAAATCAGCAGGAAATTTTTTCTGTCAAGACTAGATTCCCAAGGGATATGATGGACAAGCAGTAGCAGTAACAAGGTTCAAATGTATCTAAGGAGCAGCTGTGAAGAAGCAGTAAATACGTTCCCTGTGGCTGTACTCTAGTTAAATATATGCTGGTTTATTAGCCATTCATTTTCCACTGCAAATTGTCTAAAACTTTTTATAGACTTGGGTCTTACTGTTCAATTCTTTTTTATTTTTATTATATTCTTTATAGGAACAGAGCCATGCTAAATCTTAATACAAATCTATTTTAGTCCATAGTTTTTTTCCCCCTTATATAAATCCATTCCTCTTTCTTGAGGATTTTTGGGTTGGTGATGCCTACTATGCTTCTGATACCAATAATAAGAGTTTAAAAAATCCTCTTAAGTGCAATCATTTGCAATCAGGCTAACCTGGGATTGAATCTCAGTTCATGCACAATGAGTTGTTTATTCTTTAACAGGAACCAAACAATTCTAAATCTTATTACCTTCCCTGTAGAGTGGGGTGTACTTCACCAGTAGAATGGGGATAGTGGTATCCATCCAGCTAAGATGGCTGATAGATTTAATCAATATATGTGAAAAGCTTAGGATAGTTCTCTCCTGTTATTGTATTTCTGTTCTGTTCCTATAAAAGTACAAACAACTCATCTGTGCATGAACTGAGATTCAATACCAGGTTAGTCTGATTACAAAAAAATTGCACTTGAGTATTTTAAAATGTCTTTTTCTTGGTAACAGAAGCAGAGTGGCATCACCATCCCAAGCTCCTCAAGACAGAGGAATGAACAAACATAAGGGGGAATACAACTATGGACTAAAGTAGACTTATTATTAATCTAGTAATGGAAGAACTAGTAACATTGATATAAAAATAGTGGTCACCAGCAGTTCTGAGGGGTGGGAGAGGGAAGCACAGGTTTAACATGGGACATTTTTGAGACACTGTAATCATTCTGCATGATGTTGCCATCACAGATACAGGCCATTAAACATTTTATCAAAACATATAAAATTGTGTGGTTCAAAGTGTGAAACATAATGTAAACTCTAGACCATGTTTAGAAGCAATTCTTCAATATGGGTTCATCAATTGTAACAAATATACCACACTGATGAAAGATGTTGTTACTGGGAGTAGGTATGGGAGGGAAAGGGGTATAAGGGCATCCTCTATACTTTTGTTTAACATGTATCTAATCTAAAGTTCCTTTTAAAATAAAGAAAAAGAAAAGTCTTATTATTTTGTTATAAATCCCCAACATTTTGTTATTTGTTTGCATTTTCCTTTGTGAATTGCTGCCTTCCTCCCTTTCTTATTTTACTTTTGTGGTGCTCAATCTCAACATTATATTGAAACTGTGTAAAACTGTGACTGCTTTGTCTTTGGATAAATTGAATTTTGCTCTTTTATTAGTTTTTGTGGACATCAAGGGAATATGCTGTCAGAAACAAACTTTTTTCCTTAGAATTTCTTAGGGATGAGCGGAGTTATATACATATTTCTCTTCTTTCTATGCCATTTTATTCCTTTATGTTTTTTTATTGAACTGATTTTTAAAATATTTTTTAAATACTTGCTAAAAAAATGGCCATTCCAAAACAATTGCTAAGTTTACAGGTCAATTAGTGGTTTACTTACTGAAATTTCTGTGTACAATTTCTAAACATTTTGGCAAACCTAAGTATTGCAGAGCACATTGTTAACATGGTCACAAGTAGCCATGATGTGCTGTTTGTGTGCATGTGTGTCTGCATGTTGTGTGTCTGCATGTTTTGTGTGTATGTGTGTGCTGTGTGTCTGTATACATGTGTATTTGGTGGATGTGGTAATCCTCAGATTAGAATGATCTGGGCTTAAATACTGCAAAAGTTGTTTTCCAATATACAGAGTCCATAACACAAATGTACAGATGGATTTAAATAGAAGGTTGATTTAATTCATAGGAGGCACTTTAAAGATAATTAATAATGTGCATGGGGGTACAATAAATAAAGAAGTGATTCACCATGTCCTGAATTTTCAGCAACACTGGGGCCACCTCATTCTCCAACATTCACTGGCCCTTCTTTCATAGGAATGAACAAACATAAGGTGGGAATGCAATTATGGGCAAAAGCAGACTAATTCTTATTCCAGAAATGGAAGAATGTGTAACACTGATATTAAGACAGTGTATTCAGAGGTTCTGATGGGAGGAATAGGGAATAATAGGTGTAACATGAGGCATTTTGGGGACATTGGAAATTTTCTGCATAATCATGCAATGATGGACACAAGCCATTATTCATTTTGTCAAAACCTATAAAATCGTGTGGTGCAAATTGTAAACCATAATGCAAACTATAGACCATGATTAGTAGCATTGCTTCAATATGTGTTCATCACATTTTGAAGGTGATGGTCATTTTTCTGTTAAAATTCATGAAAGAGCATTCTTATGTTTTACTGCTAATTATAGTCCATCATCTACAATGGTTTCACTGTGTTCTACAGTCCTTTGTTTAATTTTTATTTTGGTAACATATACGGCCTAAAGTTTCCCACTTTGACCACATTCACCTATATCACTCACTGGTGCTGATTACACTCACAGTAATGTGCCACCACACAAGATTGTGTGTCTATGAATATGATCTGCTTTTATTGAAGTTCTTGTCTTTTTACTATGCAAAAGTTTGAACACCTTGAAAGATAGAGCAATTATCTCTGTACCTAGTTAAGCTGGTGACCAGGTTACAATAGTAAGTGAATAAATATTTATCCTGTGAATGAATGCATATGATTTCACAGGAATATTTAATGCTGTGAGAAAGAGAAGAAAGAGGTAAATGTTAACAATGGTGTGCAGCATGTGGAATGCATCCAGTTCCAACAATGGTGCTATTACCCACCTACCCTCAACCTCAATAGAATAACCAGAGAATTTCACACCCTGTCAGGAAAGGATAACTGACCTTAACTGGCAGGAATCAGCTACAGAAGAATGACCATCACCTTTCAGAATAAGGGTCTAAACTCTCTGAGGGGGAGTTGAGGAAGTTTAGAATAGAAAATGAAGGAAGGCCAAGTGTGAGAACATAGCCAGGACACCCCACCTGGAAAATCCTTGAGAGAAGGTGGCTGTTTGAGAACAAAGCTGTAATTGTTACAGCCAAAAGACCACCAAGGCCCTAGTCACAAGGCCAAATTTGAAACTCCCAGGCTCAAAAGAAGCCCAGGATAACTACAAACAGAAAGGCCAACCTGTTGAATCCCTGAAACCTAACAGGTGAAGGTAGAAAGCCTATCAATTAGGACAGCAAATATCTGAGATCCCTCCTTAATATGGGGAGGGGGTTAAGAAATGCCTTTAAAAGACCTTTAAAAGATGACATTGCTGTAGCATGTCCATACCCATGTCTCTGGTGTGTACTATCTCTTATCTTGTTCTTAATAAACTATTTTACTGGCCTCATTTAAAATAAAATGGTGTGCAAGATATGCTAGAAGAATGGATTCCATTTCCTGAGATGGTTGCTAATTAAAGGGTCAAAATGATTTTTAAAATTCTAAACAGGATAGAATGGTAGAGAATCACAGAAAATATCATAGAGAAACAGACATAGTAAGGTACAAAAAATCATTTCATGAAATACTTTGTTAGGGTGTGTGGTTTGTATATGTGAGTTGTGCGTGTTGAGTGTGGTTTAGGTTTATGTGTGTTGTCTGTGTGTGTGCACAAGAGTGATGAAACTATTTTTGGAAACTGGTAGAAAGATTTGTGTTTTATTATTTTATTTTTTAATTTTTAATTTTTATTTTTAAAGCAGCTTTAGATTACATAAATATTGCATCAAAAATATAGGGGATTCTCATATTCCCCAACCCTTACCCTCCCATAATTTCCCACATTAACAACAACCTTCATTATTGTGGTACATTTTGATGAACATATATTGAAACATTGCTACTAACCATGGACTATGGTTTGCATTATAGTTCTATCCAGCACAATTTTGTAGGTTATGACAAAATATATAATGGCCTGTATCCCTCATTGCAATGCCATGTGGGACAATTCCAATATTCTACAAATGCCCCTACATTACACTCATTCTTCTGTCTCCTACCCCCAAAGGAGATCTTAGCAAGGTTGACTTCTGATGTTTTAAGGAAGGCAGAATTTGAAAATTATGAGCTTGGACATTTAGCCAAGGAGATTTTCAAACTAAATTTGGAAAATGCAGCCTCCTTTCTTCTTGCAGCTAATAGCAAAATGTTAGAGAGATGAAATAAGCTGAGAATTGAGTTGGGCACAAAGAAAACAGAAAATGATTTCAGAAATCCCATGCCTCTGGAAATCAAGCCCCCAGATGATAGTGTCCCATTTGAGGAATTAAGTAACTTGGAACTTGTAAGTCAGGATTGAAAATCCAGTTATCCAAGAAAGATTTGTGAAAACTCATACTGTCTGGCAGCTTGGATTCCTGCTTCCTGCATGCTATACCAACAAGGCTTTTGCAAGATCTATATGAACAATACCAACTGTCATCATGGATTAAAGAGACATGGAGGGGAGAGATGGAAGGGAAAAAGGTTTTAAAAAGAGAACCATGAAAACTGAGGTTTTGAATTAAGATATCTCTGTGGGCCAAGAGGAGGACCCCAACCATGTGTATGGAGAAGGTATGCTTGCCCTGGCATTTGAAGAGGGTGGATGTTTCAGTCCCCAGTTCAGGGAGAGTTTTGCCACCTCAGGCTACAGATAGTGTGAAGTACATTCCCTAAGGGCTGGGGGACAGTGGGGTCACCACCTTATTGCTCTGAGAGTGATGGGCCTCTTCCCCATAGATTAGGGAAGGGCAAGTCATCACCTCACTCTTCTAAGAAGCTTCAGCCTTTGTGCCAGAGACTCAGTAGAATGTTGCTGCTACCTCACTGTCATATGGGGATTGGGACTATAACCTAGAAATTGGGGAAAATGTGACTATCACTGCAATGTTCTTGGAGGGTGAGGTCAGGAGCTTAGTTGCACCTCAGAAACTTGATGAGGGTGGAACCAAGAAAATAGCCATTGGGCAAGCCTGTGGTAAGGGTGGGGACCCATGAAGCTCTGCAGAGAAGAAATCATCATCTTAAGAATGACTCTCTCTATATATATAAACAACATTTTTGTAAGCAAATACACATATATGCATATATATTTATATATCATTTTGCAAAGGTTTGTATGTATTGTGATAATTTTGTTTTAATCCATAATTAAAGAAAAAAAAAAAAAAAAAAGAATGACTCTCAACCTTTGAAATCTAATGGAGCATGCCCTGCAGGTTTTCAAAACAATTTGGGACCAGTGACCCATGTTTCCCTCTCAAATTCTCCTTATAGTAATGTAAATGTTTATCTTATATTTGCCTCTTTGTATATTGGAAGAAGATAAATTGTTTTTTGGGTTTCACAGTTCTACAGTCAGAACAGATTTTACTCCAAGAAAAACTATTTCTATAAACTGTGGTGTGATTTTGTTCTTAACATTGCTACTGAAATAAGATTTTTTTTTTTGGAATATTGTAATTTGGGGGGGGGGGGCGGATTCAGAGAATGGAATGTGGTAGCTTGAAACTATTTATGAAACGCCCCAAAAATATCATGTTTGTAAACTAATTTATTCCTCTGGATGTGTTACCCTTTGAAAGCATTAGATTCAGCAGATATGTTGTGATTAAATTACCTGTTAGGATTGAGGCTTTGATTCAAACATGTAAGGAGAGTGTGACTCAGCCCTTGGTGGGCAGATATAAAGGGACACTTATTTGAGAAGACATATGGAAGAGAAAACAGCTGTGTCATGTTTGATCCTGGGGCCCCAAAGGGAGATGAGCCATTTGCCTGATAGCAGCTCAGCAGCTCAGCAACTGAGAAAGCCTGGAAAGAAATGAGCCCTATGCCAGACTGATATAGGAAGCCCTTAAATATGAGCCCTATGCTAGCCTACAGTTGAGATCAGAAGAACCTGGGCTTACATTGCTTCAGAGGAAGAAGGAAGGAGATACCAGGCAGATTTTGCCTGCCATCTTGCTTCAACATGTGGCAGCTGACTTTGGTAAGAAAGCAGCCTTGAACTGGACTCTTTACAGACTTGTAACTGTAAGTTTTTACCCCAAATAAATTCCCTTTATAAAAGCCAACAGATTTTTTCACTTGCAGTCTATTTGTGTCCTTTGGTCTAAGGAGAGTCTTGTTTATAAAGCATATACATGGATCCTATTTTTTATCCATTTTGCCAATCTGTGCTCTTAATTGGGTCATTTATCCATTAACATTCAATGTTGTTACTGTAAAGGTCATTTATGTCAATCATTTTATCTTTGGGCTTTTATATATCCTTTCTTATTTTTGTTTCTCTTTCTACTGTTTTAGTTACCCTTACTAATAATATTCATTTCTACAATCTCCATAAAACCTCTCACTCCTGTCTTTTACTTTCAACCTGCAGAATTCCCAATAGTATTTCTTGCAAGACAATACTCTTGTCGAAGAATTCTGTTTCTGTTTATCTGTGAATATTTTAATCTATCTTTTTTATTTTTAAGAAGCTTTAGATTACATCAAAATATAGGGTGTTCCCATATACCCTATCGACTCCCCCTCCTAGAATATCTCCTATTAACCTCTTTCATTAGTTTGATACATTGGTTACAATTGATGAACACATATTGAAGCAATGCTACTAAACAGGGACTATAGTTTACATTATAGTTTACATTTTGCTCCACACAATTTATCCATCATTGCAAAGTTATACAGGACAATTCCAGTATCCTGAAAATGCCCCCACATTACATCTACTCTTCCCTCTCCCTCCCCTCAGAAACTCTGGTGACTACTGCCTTTATATCAATGATACAAGTTCTTCCATTGCTGGAATATTAAGTCTACTTTATTACATAGTTACATTCCCCCCTTACCTCTGTTCGTTTCTCATTCTTCAGGATTTTGGGATGGTGATGCCTACTCTGTTCCTGACTAAGAGGGGGCTTAGATATTATGTTTCCCTCATTCTTGAAAGAAAATTTTTGGCTACAATATTCTTGTCTGGCTGTTTTCTCTTTCAGTGTATTAAATATTTCATACTGTTGCCTTTTTGCATCCATGGTTTCAGATGAGAAAATCAACAATTAATTTTATGGAGGATTCTTTGTATGTGATGGAATCACTACTCCCTTGCTGTTTCAGAATTCTCTTTTATCTTTGGCATTTGACAATCTGATTAGTATGTCTCTCAATGTAGTCCTGTTAATATTTATTCTGTGTGGAGTATGCTGCATTTTCTGGACATGTACATATATGTCCCTAAAAAGAGTTGGGAAATATTTGGCCATTAATTCCTCTAACACTTTTTCTACCCCTTTTCATTTCTCTTGTCCTTCTGGGACACCCATAATGCATATATTTGTACTCTTCACACTTTAATTTGTTTCTAAGAGACCCTACTCATTTTATTACATTTTCTTCTCACTTTATTACACTAGCTAATTCACTAATTCTTTCTTCTGCCTGTTCAAATCTGCTCTTCTGTGCTTCTGTTGTGTATTTAATTTCTTCTATTGTTCCTTTCCCATGTGGTCTGTCATTTTTCTATGTACACTTACAATTTTTTCTGTATGCTCACCCAGTGTCTTCTTAATATCCTCTAATGCTTCCTTCATCTCCAGGAATTGATTCAGGAGATTGGTGTGGACATCCTTACTTAGTTGTTCCAAATTCTTCATCTCCTCCAGCTTTTTATTTTTTTCCTTTCACCGGGGCATATGTTCCCATTTCTTAGTATGATTTGTAATTTTTTGATATCTAAGTTTATATTTATCTTGATAAGTTTATTCTGTTGGTCAGTTTTTCTCCCTTGCCTAAAATTTTATTGTTGTTTCTCCTTGTGTTAAAGCTCTTTTTTGATACTTGGTAGCTTATTCTAAATCTTTAGAATTGCCCTGATCAAAACTGGGCTAGGGTTCCTCAAAGATGACACAGACCTGTTCTCAAAAGCAGGTTCCTCTATGGTGGCCTCTCTTGGTTTCCCCACCACACTCATTCCTTGATGTAGTATCATGATCCCTGGACACTGAAATCAAAGCACCACTGACTAATTTCCCCATCTGCCTGCCTGTGTCTGCCTATGCCTGTGAGACCTCCTTCACAACCCACCCACACTGCTTCCTTAGTAGCCTGGCAACACCCCACATGCTGGCCACCTGTACCACTTGCCCCATGGCCCAACAACTTCCCCCTCTACCCAGCATGTTCCCCCATAGGCACTCAAGGCACCCCTTACCCCATGGCCCTGCTATATCTCCCCATGCCTGGTAAGGTTCCCCCTCACCAGCCACCACAACTACACACAATGTGGTTCCTCTCCACTTCCTTTATGCCTGATAAGCTTGCCTGTCTTCTTGCTGCAAAAAGTTATTCTTGCAGCAAAATGCTTTTGCTAGTGTGAAGTAAGGATAAGGAGATAAAACAATTTAGTAAATATATAGATTGTTCACACATATACCATTTAATGTTTAGGACAAAATATGTTAAAGATTTGATATGAGGGTCTGAGGGGAGGGAGAAGGAAAATAGGTGTAATATGGGGCATTTTGGGGACATTGGAATTGTCCTGCATGACTTTGCAGTGATGGAAACTGGTCATTATATATTTTGTCATAATTTTAAAAATTGCCTGAGAAAGAGTGTAAAATATAATGTAAAATATAATCCATGGTTAGTGGCAATGCTTCAATATGTGTTCATCAATTGTAACAAATGTACCACACTAATGAAAGATATTGTTAATGTGGGAAAATGTGGGAGGGAGAGGGGGAGGGGTAAGGCATATGGGAGTCCCCTATATTTTGATGTAATATGTATGTAATCTAAAGTTTCTTTATAAATAAATAAATAAAAAATAAGGTGTGAGATAAGGAATTGTGTGCAAAGTAAAGAAGTTAGAATAGAAATACCAGATGGGAATAACATAGGATGGGAAGGGTTTGGTTATATTTTTTGTTCCAAGTAAAATAAAGCACAATGTTTGAGAGCATAGGCTATGTAACCTGACTGCCTGGGTTTGAATCTGAATTTCATGATTTATTATCTGTGTCATTTTGGACAAATTAGTTAAAATCTTTAGGCCTTAAAAGAATTATTATATGTAAAGTTCTTAGAACGCTGTCTGGCAAATAGTAGATACTACATAAATATTAAGTTTATGTTAAAAAAATAAAAGAGCAGATATTTTGCTCACAGAAATGGGAAAAGACACAATTATCATCAAATATGCTAGGGCAAACATGCAACACAGGCTTGCACCTCAATGTATAAAGCCTATTCCATAAGAACATGAAGATTTCTTACCTCATCAAATCCAATTCATTTCTATGGTAATACAATGTATGATTTAAAGTTTTCCTTTATCAGATTTAAGGCCATATCTGAATAAAAGGCAGGTTCTTGTTCAATGAAATGATCAGAAAATTGCAATTTCTGGTTTGAGGCTTTAAGCACTTCCTTCACCTCAGAAAAAATGGCACTGTTATGTCTTCACTCCCAAATATTCTTTTAAGAGTCCCCATTATGTATTTAATCCTGAGACAGTTGATTAAGGGTATCAGCCTGGGTGTGAACACAGTGTACATAACTGAGGCTGTTGCAATTGAATATGGATTTGGCAATGCAGTCAAAGTAAGATACACACCTTGGCTGCTATAATAAAATTGGCAGACCACTGAGAGTTGAGATGCACAGGTGGAAAATGCTTTATACTTTCCTCAAACTGATAAGATTACATGCACAGAGGAAGAAGTATTGGAATAAAAGTAAGTGATACCAGTGAATGGACCAAAAACCAGCAGTGTAGTTGAAATATACATTACTATTTCATTGAGGAAGGTGTTAGAACAGGAAAGTTAGTCCACTTGGTCAAAGTCACAGAAAAATTGGAGTACTTCCAAATGTTTTTTTAATAATAATTTTTAAAAATTAAAAAATATATATGCAAGTTTCATAACAAGGAATGCAACACAGTCAGGATCCAGGACCCCAGAACTAGCAGGACACAGATCCAGGGGTTCACAATAACCATGTAGTGCCAGGGATGACAGATGACCAGGAAGTGGCCATACATCATCATGGCCATGAGGAAGTCACCCATCCCATCAGAGTAAGAAAAATTACATCTGCATGAGGCAAACTTCATAGGTTATCTGTATCTGTATGTTCACCAACATATTTCAGACAGTGTTGGAAGTGAAATAAAATGGCAGGTTGGAAAGGAAGAAGTACATGGCTGTGTGGACATTGGAGTCAGGGATGGTGGCCATGATGATGAATAAGTTCCAAAGATGGTGTTCAAGTCCATGGACAGAAAGAGGCCAAAAAAGAGGACTGCAATTATACTTCCTCTGAAAATCCCCAAAGGATAAATTGTGAAATTCTTGTGTCATTTCCTTGTTCCATGAGTTTGATGAGACTATCTAGAAAAAGAGAAAGAATGTGACAAATTTTCAAACAAATAACCACTACTAACCTATCTATAATCAATATTTTGAAGTCAGGAATTTAGTTTCTGATTTATTAAATCTAAACAGATATTGCCATCTCTAAATGGTCACTGCTCTTCTAAGTTTGAAATATTTCCCAATCTGTCCTGCACTGTAGGATTTTTATGGGATTTCATTCCTTCATTTGTGGAATGAATATTCAGTCCAGCTCTTCTGTAGACACTGATTAGGCAATGGGAATAATGTGCTGAAAACAAAAATTAACTGCAATCTGATGATGGAGAAAGAAAATAAGTAAATAAATCGATACTCATATAACATGTTACACGGTGACAGCTGCTAAAATGAAATGAAAGCATGTAAAATTGAAAGCATCAGAAGGGGTGCTCAATGTTCAGGCAAGACTGGCAGATGGGGAAATATTTGAAGAGAGGCCTTAAGGTGCAGATGGCAGGAGCTAGAAGGATATCAGAAATTTATGACCAGCAGAAGGAAGGTCAGGTGAAAGACTTTAAGGAAAGGGCTTCATTGGATTTTCAAAGTCATCAAGGAAGGCAGAGTGGCAGGGGATGAGTAAAAGGTAGGGAGATGAAAGATGGTGTCAGAGAAGTTTAAGAACAAGGTGACCATTCAATGAAACTTCAAGACATAGGGAGTCCCTTATGTACATGTTGTAACTTGTGCACTTTATTAAGTTGGTTGCAAAGGTGTATTAGTCAGGTTTCTCCAGAGTAATAAAAGTAACTGGAGGTGATAAATAGATAGATAGATAGATAGATAGATAGATAGATAGATAGATAGATAAAACATACATATACAAATGTATGTAAATATTAAGAGATTTGTCATAGCATTTGGCTTATGAGAGCATGTGGATCGTTGAGTCCAAATTCCATATGGCAGACAAAAAAATTAGAAAATCAGTGAAGCTAATGTTGAGTTTTCCCACAAAAGCTGTAGAATGGAAATCCAATGAATGTGGTAATGAAATACCCAGGAGAAGATGGATATCTGAAATAAAAATATAAATTCTTCTTTCTGACTAATGAAGTCCTCAGTATTCTCTTTAAGGATCCAACTGATTGGATGAGGGAATTCCTGTCATTGTTGAAAGCCATCTCCATTGTTGAGTGTAGATGCAATCAGCCAAATGAAATCAACTGAATATTGCTTTAAATCCACCTGCAAAATACTCTCACAGTAGCAATCTAGCCAATGGTTTCTTTTTTTTTTTCTCAAACTTTATTGTCACCAATAGTTTCTTAAACAAACAAGTGAACACACAACCCAGCCAAGTTGACACATGATATTAAATATCACAATCCACACTGAGTAAATTTTCACCCATACACTTCTTAAATGATACTTCATTTCTAAATGAAGTCAATAACATAAACGTACTTTCACCTAACATAAGTTAACTGTCCTGCTTATTACTGGAAATGCACTATCACTTTCTCCAGAAGAGGATGCAAGTATATGGGTAATATTAATTACTATCCTTGATATCTTATAACAAATACTATGACATAAAATTAACATAATTCATTTTATATGACATAGGAATAAGGGAGGAGAAAAAACAAAGATTTTTTTATGTGTATATGCAAACACACTCATAAAAATCCAGGAAGAAATAACTATTTCTATTTCTGTAACTGGTTATATGGTCATTCATAGCTGATATTTAAAACTACTTCCTCTATCCATCCCATATTCACTGTACCTTCAGCAAGTTCCTCATCCAATTATAGTTATTTGCTTGGTGTTGTGATCCAATTCTTCACTTCTGAGAGGTCTGGGCTATTAGTAGTATGCCTGTGCTTGGTTTTTTCACTTTTAATTGACTTTAATCACAGAGCATGGTAGTATTAAGAGATACCCTAAAGGATCTCCTATATTCCAGGCAAACTCTTCTTTACCTACATTGCATAGTAGCAGTTCTAGTTCCATTTGATAATCAGGATCATTCACTGAAGCCAGTTCAGATTATTCTTTCTTTTCTGTTGATTCACAGGCATGAAGAGCATAAAGTGGTCCATTGATAAGCTTCACTTCCAGTTCAATGGAAACATTGTTGTGTGTCCTAGTGGGAGCACTCTTCTTTTTGGAAATAAGACCTCTAGACTAGCAAAGCAGGGGCTGAATTTACTGGAAGCAAAATCTTCTGATGAATCATTAGGGGCAATCGTGAGTGGTCCCAGTCCCATT
The DNA here is from genome assembly GCA_026826555.1 of Tolypeutes matacus. Taxonomy (NCBI): domain Eukaryota; kingdom Metazoa; phylum Chordata; class Mammalia; order Cingulata; family Chlamyphoridae; genus Tolypeutes; species Tolypeutes matacus. The sequence continues at coordinate 952,162 of JAKSZT010053879.1, forward strand.
TCCATTCCTAGATTCCTGGAACCTTTAATCCTTGTTATGGGAGAAACAACACAGTAGAGTGGATGTTGATTTAGGCCATATACAGCATCCTGGAGAACATTGCCTCAGGACTGCAATGTATTTGCCATCCAGCTACTAGAATAATGGTGTCTTTCAAAGGCTATTCCATTTTTCTATCAATACAGACATATCAGCATGATGGAGAACATTGTAAGACCAGTGAATTCCATGAGCATGTGCTCATTCCCATTTTCCCTTCCTAGGAAGTGGGTTCCTTCATCAGAAATGATGTGGGGTAGGATACTGTATCAGTCTGACAAAGTAGTGTTGATGCAAAATACCAAAAATCTGTTGGCTTTTATAAAGGGTATTTATTTAGGGGAAAAGTTTACAGTGCCAAGGCCATGGAAAGTCCAATTCCAAGTACCATAAGAAGTATTTTCTCACCAAAGTAAGCTGCCACTTGTTGAAAGCCACTTCACCTCTGGGCTTTCTTTTCCTCTTGAGCCTTCATAAGCTTAGCTATTTCCTAATCTCTGCTGCAAGCTGTCTTAGGGCTTGTCTCTCAGCGCTTCTTATATCAGTCTCAGCTCTCTTCCCAATTTCACCTGTAAGTTGTCAGGAAATGGTTCATATCTCCCCCAGGCTTTAGCTGTTTGGAACTTCTTCTGTCACATGGATGGATGACAATGACTGAGTTATCTTTTCTGTATCTTTCAGTCTGTGTGAATCCCTTTATATCACTCTGAGCAAGGGAGTGGCGCTCAACCTGAGTAACGCCTTACTGACATAGTCGAATCAAACACTAATCCTAACAGGTAATTTAATTAAAGAATCTCAACTTAATTTAATGCAATCAAACTGTATCATACCAAGAGACATATATTCATTTAAAAACATAGTCTTTCTCTTTTTGGGATTCATAAAATAATCTCAAACAGCCACAGATACCACAAAGTGGATAAGATATTCTGTAAGTCTACAGATGGTAGTTTCACAGAAGAATTGGAAACAAGGAAGACAAATCCATATCTAGAGAACAGCACTATTACTGTCAGAAAAAAACAACAAAAAACAGCCCCTTCCATTTAGAAAATGGTCTAAATGGAAGGGGCTGTTATGAGCGGTGGTGTTCCTGGGTTTGGTGGTACAACACTGGGGGGTGG
>JAKSZT010053879.1:953727-989446 GCA_026826555.1 Tolypeutes matacus
GGTAAAGACAAATGAGTTCAAGTGGCTAAGAGACTTCAAAGAGAGTCGGGAGGTCATCCCAGAGGTAACTCTTACGCACACCTCAGTAGGAGCTCATAGAACATCTAAGTGCCTATCACCCCACTCAGTGCGGTTCCTGAGAGCTCCGGAGACACCCTGGTCTTATATAAGGGGGGATAGCCCCAGAGACTGATGCCTTATCAGTGGGTTCTATTTTGTAATCTGTGCTCCTGAGAGTGACAGAATTAGACTCAAATAAGTCCTCCCTGCACATGGTTCACCAGTCCCTTCTATTCAAACCTACATGTGAAGCTGGAGTTTCTTAGGTATACTTCCAGAGACTGGAGCCTCCCACCTACCTATGTGCCAGGTGTGCATGAAATCTAGGTGGAGCTGCAACTCCTACCCTACAGCTCAATGGACTCATCCAAGTCACCTGGTGAGGAGACAACGATGGGAAATGGCCATCCCAGGGAATGGAGAGGGCCTGCATCTGCAGGCAGGATCATCCCACCCACCATATCCATGGGATATAAGCCCTCTCTCACTTGGAGTTGGAGTGGACATCACCATCCCAGTCGCCTCTGGATTGGGGGAAGAACTATGGACTAGAGTGGACTTGATGGTATTCTCTTGCTCACATATGGTGATTCTTGCAATGCAAGAAATTATAACAATGAGGTGGAGCCAGTGGCCACTTGACAGTTTTTTGGGTAGGGAGGGGATGAGCAGTTGAAATACAGGGGCTTCTTTGGGAGTTGGAGGTTGTCCTGAGTACTGTTGTGGCAATGGATGTAGGCCATTTTAAATCAGCACACACCACTCAGAACTGAGTGGGAGAGAGTGTGGTCTACAGTGTGAACTGTGGTCTATGGTTGGTGGCAAGGCTCCAGGAGGTGTAAGTTCATTGAGGTTGGTGGGCCACACTATGGGAGATGTTTGTGTTGGATGTGGTGGGAGGTGTGGGAGGTGGGCAACATGGGAATCCGAGTGGGTTCCGTATAATATTTTAGGTAATCTAAGCACCTCTTAAAATATATGTATATATATATATAAAAAATAACATTTTTGTAAGCAAATACACATATATGCATATATATTTATATATCATTTTACAAATGTTTGTATGTATTGTGAGAATTTTGATTTTTACCCATAATAAAAAAAAAAAAAAAAAAAAGAAAGTGGTCTAATGTACATAACCAGCCACCAGGTAACAGGCTGATCACCTCAGAGTATGGTGCCATATTGGGTACTGAATTTTGGTCTCTGCTACTGACACACTGGACACTTCATAGTGGCCATAGCCAGGTTGGCTTTGGTATGGGGAAGTTCATGTTGCTGAGCCCATGCATAAACTCCATACCTACTATAATGGCCTCTTTGTCCATGAGCCTATTTGTCAATAACAAGAGTGGATGGAGAACGAGACCACTGTTAACCATAGAATCAGTCATCTTATTCATTTTGATTATTAAAATCCTCCTTTGATAAATGCATCATCCAGTGAGCATTTACATGGGACACAAATATCTTCCTGTTTTTGCCCATTCAGAAAGGTCTATACACATACCTTTTCCCCAGACATCTTTGTCACAAAATTTCCATCCATGATCCTTCCAAATCCCTGACCATCCAGCCAAATCAGTATACAAAATAATGACAGAATAGGATAGTAACACTCTGCACTGTAAAGACAGACCTGAACTAAAACTCCATTGATCACTGACCTACATAAGACCCTACATTTACTGGGGGCCATAGTGACATTTTGGGTCTCATGGAATTCATATTAGATCAGAGCCAGCATGTGGTAATTCCTGAAATGGCTGATCATTTCTTTTTTCCCAATGCACAATCACCTAAGTTAAAAACCTTGGTCTGTTTAGGAATTGCTGGGAGGAAGATTAACAATATAAATTTTGGCAGCCTAAGAGGGTCTTTGCCCACATGTCCTGCTCTTTGCTTCACTCAAGAGGTTTTTTAGGCCTTTAAGTTGTCTCAAGTCTGGGAAGTGACTGAGAGGCCATGAATTTGTTTTTGTGATTCAAGTTAGGCTTTTATTCACTTGACCTTAAAGGCATTTGCTTATAGGTGTCAGGACCCCAAGATCAACTAGCCAACACCACTAGTGATAGCTGGAAATTGTGCTTTTTAAAATTTTCTGTTCTTAAGAAAAATTCCAATACCTTCCCCAGATTGAGGTGGAGTGGTTTTCTATTAACCTAATTGTGGTAAACTTAATATTTGTTCTTAGTTCCTATACAGACATTAAACAAACATTCCTAGTTGAACTTCCAGAGATTTCAGGAATAAAATAACATCTCAAAACAAAACGACAGAATGGTGCCAGGAACACTTTATAGCCCAATAAATTTGTAACTTTCCTCAGGCTAAGAACAGGGACAGAAGCCAGAGATTATCAATCTTATGATAACACAGGAGTAAGGAATTTGACCACATTCTCCTCATAAGGACTTTTTTCAAAAATCCAGCATCATCACCGACAAGGCAGAAATGCATCAGGTGGTCATCACCTGATCCTGGATCCCCACTGCCTTTCCTTTGCCTATAAAAACCCTAGCACCTATTCTTTACTTTGAACTGGTTTATGGTAATATTCCAAGTTACATTACTGAGTCCAGAATCTCTACTTAGTGTGCCCTTAACAATAAATTCAGCCTGATCCAACTTTTTGTTTCTTCCACCATTATCACCCTTCATATCCATTCCCATGCATATTCCCTTGAATTCTCTCTGCACATTGGAAAACTCATGCAATTCTTTTAGATGGCAGCAGATCTATCTATGGGTCATATTTGGTACTTCAATTTTTGGTGTTTCTTGGGCCTTAAATGAGTTTTTAGGACTGGAATTAAATAGGATTGGTGTTGAATAAGTGGAATTAGCTGTGTCTTGGAAGACAGCTACTCAGGTTTTTCATTATAGTTATATCTGTGGAAACAGTGTTAATCTCTTCAGATGGGAGTGGGAAGGCTGACTCCTCAGTGCAGACTGGAGGTCTGGTGGCTGAATCCTCAGAGCAGAGCATTACATCTTTATCTGGCAAAGAACACTCTCTGCCATCATCACACATATGGCCCCATTCCAGTTTTCAGGATCCCATTTCTTCCTAATAAATTCCCTCACTTTAACAGCAGATGCCCTAAATATTGGTAACTAAATTTGCATTGTAATTCAGCCACTCCCCCAATGAGACTAAGCAGCTAGTTTTCAGAAATCTCAAGACCGGAGCTATAAAAACTATTTGTTTCATTCAGAGCACACATAGCAACTTTCTTGTCCTTCAGATAATGCTTGAGATGCAAACTTGAAGTCCTGTGTTCAATCATTTACAATTTTATCTAGGAAAAACCAGCCTTTAAAATTTTAACTGCGTACATTTTTCACTTCATAAAACTCAGTTAAAATATCAAATATCTTCTCACCCAGAGGCTTGCCTCTCATGAACTTTTGAGTAGCAGTATCCAATGCTGATATTTTGTGCATCTCTATTGTGAATTCAGAACATGAGCTATCAATGATTTCTTAATAATGAAATGGACTCATGACTCCTGCTTAATCTAATCAGTTGAGAGAACTGTTTGACCCTAAACAAAATCAGAAACTTCATCCTTTAAAAACTGTTTCTCAAAAAGCATTCCTGTTATCAAATATATATTAGATTTGATGTTTGTTCATCAGTTGTAACAAATGTGCCATAACTCATGAAGATGTTATTGGTAGGGAAGGATGTGGAGACACATTCCCTATATTTTCTATGTGATTATTCTCCTAAAGCTTATTGGAATATAAAGTGAAAAATGTAAGGCACTGAGGGAACATACAGAAGAAATTATCAATATACGTAAAAGATAACAGATCTTATAGTAATGAAGGGCACAATACAAAAATATTTTTTATTACTTTTGGTTGGCTTTGTTTTGGAGGATGTTTTGGATTACAGAAGGATTGCAACTGTGATAGGAGAAGATCACTATTGTGGGGTAGCTGTGGTGGGGGCATTTGTGATAAGAGGTGCACCTGTGGTATGCCTCTATGAAATATGAATGAGTTCATGTGGTCAAAATATGTTGTTTCAGTAGGTGGAGACCCATACAATAACTGGCAGAAAATTGAATTCCCGTCCTGGGGAGTGTAGCTAGATTCTTTAACAGAGAAGAATCTCTAGAGTAAACGGGCAGTGCCTAGTGTAGAAGGACATACAATATGGCTGGCCCTTTGTGTTGATGATTATACACATGAACCTCATTCATGTGAAACTGAAACTTAGCCTAATAATGTATATTGCCTAAGAGTTAACTCCTGAAACCCTTCTTATTGCTCAAATATGGTCTATCTCAAACTCAAATTCAGCATATAAATTCACTACATTTCCCTAATTTGGGACATAACTCCCAGGGATGAGATTTCCTAGCACCAAGGGATTAATACCAAGTGCCAACCAGTGATGCATTTGGAAAAAGACCTAGACCAAAATGGGGAAGTTTTAAATACATATAAGTTTTTATGGCTAATAGATCAAAGCTAGTTGGGAGTTTATTACAGAGGTTACACTTATGTAAGTCTTAGGAGGATCTCACCGACTGTCACAGTAAATAATGCCACACATAAGGATGCTCCTGATGTGTCTAGAGACATCTAGACACTAGAGTCAGCTCAGTCAACCCAAGAGATTGGCACCCCATTGGTTGGCTTTACCTTGGAATATATGATAGTCCATTTCCTCAATGTATTAGGGTTAGACTCATTTATAATATTCCTACACATATTTTTTCTGCCCCTTTTACTTGAACCTATAATTATCATTATATCCATTAAATATATGTCTCAGAGACTTAAATCTTCTTGTTGTTAATATGCCAGTTGAATTTTGATTCTCAGCAGAATTGCAGCCAACACCTACTCTCAAGTTCATTGGAATCACCATGGACAACTAACAAAAAGATTATAATGGACAACACTCATCCAAAAAAAAAAAAAAAAAAAAAAAGCAGAGCATATCTACAACTACAAACCAGACAGTTCCATCTGCCCCATGGGATCTAAGTCCCCTCTCAATCAAAAGCAGAGTAGGCATCACCATCTCAAAATCCTCAAGATTAAGAAATGAACAAACATAAGGTGGGATTGCAACTATGGACTAAAGCAGACTTATTATTATTCTACTAATGGAAGAACCTGTAACCTGATATAAAGACAGTGGTCACCAGAAGTTCTGAGGGGAGGGAAAGGGAAGAATTGATGTAATATTGGGCATTATTTTGAATTCTTCTGCATGACATTGCAATGATGGATACAAGCCATTATACCTTTTGTCAAAACTTATAAAATTGTGTGGTGTCAAGTGTAAACCATAATGTAAACTATAGACCATGGTTAATAGCAATGCTTCAATATGTGTTCATCAATTACAAAAAAAAAAAAAAAAGTACTACACTAATGAAAGATATTGCTATTTGGGGGAAGTGTGGGAGGAAGAATGGGTGGAGTACATAGGAATCCCCTATATTTTCGATATAACATTTATGTTATCTAGAGCTCCTTTAAAAATAAAGAAAAAAAATCTGTTAGGATTCCCCAGAAAAACAGAATTGTATTTACTCTGTAATTTGGCTTCTACATTGAGGATTGATTGGCAAGCCTGAATTCCATAGAGCAGATCACAAGTTAGAAACTTGATTAAGGTGACTTCAGATTCCCCAGGAAAAGCTGTCTGTCTGAAATGAGATATAAACTCTTCTTTCTGACTGCTGAAATTCTCAATTCTCCCTTGAAGGCCCGCAACTGATTGGATGAGGAGACTCCTCTCCTTACTGAACAATCTCCTTTGTTGATAACAGATGTAATCAACCTTAGATGCAGTTAACTGACTAATTTCAATCTATCTATAAAATATCTTCATGATAATCAGGTAAGAGCTTGCTTGTGCAAGAACAATGGCCTAGACAAGTTGACAAAAGAAATTAACAATCACAAAATGTCTGAGAGAAATGAAAGGGAACCACTTCTCTTTCCGTGGGTAGGTTTGTGTCCATACTATGCATTATGGAAGACACTTAGAATTCATGAAGTAAAGAAAACTTGCTCTGATGACTATGCAAACTACCAAATATTCATATACCCATGCAAAGGGACACAGACACACATGCACAGATACACAGACAAACACAAAGACACACACACATAGACACACACAAATGAACAACTACACACATTCAAATACAAACACAGAAAGACATGCACACACAGACACCCACACAAAAAGAAACACAGAAATACAAATACATACACAATCACACACAAAGATTAACACACACAGTCAAACCAACCCAACAGTGGCAGTTTGAGATTATTTTAGTGAACCCCAAATAAGAGAAAGATTCTGATTGCAAACTGGCCTGTCCCTCTCATTGTGATACCCTTTGATTGTATTAAAGTCAAAGATTTGAAACTTACTTGATAAAATATTAAGGCTTTGATTTGACTTGGTCAGTAGGTTGTGATTCAGGGCTGAGTCTCCACCCACTTGGTGGGTTGATACAAATGGACACTCACTCAAGAAAACACAAGGGAAGAGAGAGAGCTCATAGATGCCAGAGGAAAGAGGGCTCAAACAACTGAGAAGACCCAAGAGGAAACAAGCTTTATATCAGCCTATAGCTAGATCAGGAGAAGCTGAGCCCATGGATCCTTAAGAGGAAGAAGGAAAGACAGACCAAGCAGAGATCACCCACCATCTTGCTTCAACACATGGCAACTGACTGGTGAGAAAGCAAACTACAGTTAGACTCTTTAGGGCCATGGGACTGTAAACTTCTACCCCAAATAAATATCCTTTATAATAGCCAACAGATTTCTGGTAATTTGCTTCAGCACCCCTTTGGCTGACAAATACACACATAGAAAGACAGATACACATGTACACTCAGACACAAACACACACAGAGACATACAAATACAGAGACACACAAAAACACCACAAAATGATTCACTGATGCCTTGTTGATAAAATGCTGTTTTCACCCCCAGAAAAACTGAGTAGGCCATGAGTTAGTACAGTTCAACTTGCCATTATATTATTTCCCCAAAATATTTAGAAATTCCACCTCTCAAGGCTCCTTGTATATAAAAACTAGGGGCTACATTTTGGTACAGCATTTTTCTGCCATGTGTTTAAAGAAATATAAAAATCTGCTGCATAAGCAGAGAGAGAGAAATGATAAGTATCTGATGGAAAATAAAAAATATGATCTCATATTACCCATGTAGTAAAGTAAAATTCCTTGGTTCTGGTATCATTTCAAAAGATACCCAGAAAACTATTAAAAGAGCAAAAACCAGTTTATCTGTTATTATCCACCCCAAATTGACTTTGAACACATGTATTTTCTAAGAATGGACTCCTTTTCTGGAGATTTTCAAATTTTGAAGTGGAGTTATAAATACAACAATCTTCCCAATTTTAGCATTTTCTTACATCCGTGGTAATTTGTCTCAGTCTTACTTTTATTTATTTCTCTTCAATCTCTCTCTATTTCATTTTCCATGTGAATAGACTTCTGACAATTTTTCTTTAGTTGTTGGCTTTTGCCAAAAAACTTCCTGTGAGATTTTTTTTTCAGTTCTAGGATTTTTCTGCAAATTAATTCATTAACAACAGGTTTTATCTTTATAATTTACTCCCTTCTCCTTTGCTTATATTTGTTTTGAGGAATTTTATCAATAACATCATCAAACTTTTAAAGGTTTCATTTCTTAAGACTAGAATGGATATGTCTTCATTTCCTTTTGAAAGCAATATTTGAGATAAATGAACCTAAAAATCAAGATTATCATTACAAATTAGAGATTGTCACTTTTAACAATTTAATGTAGCCTGTTGCAGATATATTTTACCTTGGATATTGGCAAATATGAGTTTCCTTATAAAAGATCAGTGTGCAAATTGAAATTCTCCATCTCAGAACAGCAGACAAATTATCCGTAGTAGCAGTATATGACTTTATTTTTTCCCACCCAATAGAATTTTCATTATAACTTTTTTAAAGGATCAATAATGTACTTCAGCAAAGATGACATCTTGATTTTATATCATTTCCATACAATAATATTATGATGTAAATTTTTTCAAACATTTATACCTCATGTACATTTCTTTGTCAGTTGCTAATATCCAAGGCGATATTTGCTCAAAAATAGCCTTTCTGCCTTTCAAAATTAGAAAATTAGATTATTTTTAACATTTTAATTTTTCTGCATGATATATTTTTGCTTTGAGTTTTTTAATGTTATGGCCCAATTTTTCATCTTTTCTTCTCTTAATTCTACCAAAGTCCTTGTATTCAGAAAGGACTATTCTAAGACAATATCTATGCAGAAATTTATATATATATATACATATTCATCAATATTTTCTTCTAACAGCTAGTATTTCCTCTTCTTCCACATTTGTTTGAAATTTATTTGGGAATACAGAAATACAGTATAACTGTATTTTTTTTCTAAATATTTAATGTCATTGAACACTTTTTCATAAATTAAAAAAAGCTCTCTAAGATAGCTAGAAATTAAGTATATTCAAATTAACATGACATAAAATAATATATCCTAAATCATGGTGAACATCAAATAAAATATATATTTCTAGGGTTAGTCTTTTTATTTTTTTTATTTTTCAGAATATGACATATTAGTATTTCTATAATCACATAAACCATAGAACTTATTTTACAGAAATAACCTGAGTTTATATCATGGATGCATTCAATTTTAACTAATTTGCCCATATATATTCATATTTATAAGCACACCTTTACTCCTTTCCAAAGGTTTAAGATCGTTTTAACACTTTGTTCATGTGGACTTGAAGAACCTGATTCGTCAAGGAAGCAATGCCATAAATTGCACTTCTAAATTTCTATTAATTAAGGAAATTAGAATTTACATTTCCAACATCTCCATTTTATTACCAATACTCTTTTTTTCTTAAGAATAGATTCACAAGATCATAAATTTCATGTTTTGCTGAATTATACAGAGAGCTTATTACAAGAAGCAATAAGCAATAGCTTTACACTAACACAAATTCACCAGGTATGCCTTAGTCTTTTTAAAATCATAAAGGAAAACATCATTGCCACATTTTTCATTATTCTTGAAATTGTCTCAAATTTCAAATCAAAGCTATAAGATATAAAAGAGAATTGGCTCTTATGAATTTTATGGAAAACACGTTATTTATAAGTTATTTGGAGAATGTAGATGGATTTGAGAAAAATTGCTAAAATAAGAAAATCTAGAAAACTCACCTGACATGATAAATACAAAAAAATCAAAAGATTTCTAATATAATCATAATATCCTTGACATAATGGAGAGAGGAATCTCATCCTTTCAGACATTAACCCCAAAATACTGTTAACAGGAAATAAGCACAATATTTGTAAACAACATTGCAAGAATTTTACCAAAATACTACTTAAATATTTATAGCAAATTTTCTATTACTGGAATAGGAATGTGAACTTAAGAAAAATGTCAAGTTTTTATAAATTAATTTACATATTTAATGGAATCCTCATTTAAATTCCAACAATATTTTCCTTGCATATGCTACCTTTTTTTGATACCCACATTAATAACATATTTTTGTATTTGTGGCTACTGCTACACGTATTACTCTTGTCATTGGGACCTTCTTCTCCTATTCTCAGATTGTCTCCTTCATTCTGAAAATTTCATCAGCTGATGATGGTATGTATAAAGCCTTTTCCACCTGTTGGTCTCACCTGTCAGTTGTCTCCTTGTTCTATGGTACAGGCATTGACATCTACCTGAGCTCTGCAGGTACATCATCCTCTAGGGTAAATATGGGGACCTCAGTGATGCAAGCTTTCATCACACCTGTGCTAAAACCCTTCATCTACAGCCTGAGAAATAGGGACATGAATGGGGCCTAGGTAAAGCTCCTCCATTGGATGACTGTCTCTCAGTGATTGGGTCATTTGAAAACTGTCATGAGTAGCAGAGTTCAAAATATGGAGGAAAGAGATCTTATGGTAGGTGGTAATTTCTTAATTCTTACACCCAAAAAGTGAAAAGGAAAGAAGATGGATAAATGGGGGCTTCTCAAATTTATACACTTTTGTGTTTCAAAGGACTTTGTCAAGAATATTAAAAGGCAGCCTACTCAATGGGAGAAAATATTTGGAAAACATATGACTGATAAAAGTTTTATTCCTGTGTTATATAAAGAACTCATACAACTCAACAATGAAAGAGCAAGCAATCCAATTAACAAATTTGCAAAAGACTTAAACAGATATTTTTCCAAAGAGGAAATACAAATGGTGAAAAGCACATAAAAATGGTCAATATCATTAGTTATTATGGAAATGCAGATCAAAACTATAGTGGTTATGCTTATGTATTTCTCAGCAGGATATCTTTGCTTGACACAGTAGAGTGTTTCAAAGAACAGGGCCCATGAGGGCTCTAGAGATACCTAGACACTATAAGCAGGGCAGACAATCTCAGGAATTCAGCATCCTGTCAATGGACCTTACTTTGGAATTTAAGTTCCCCTATGTAGCAGACAGATGTATTTATAATTTCTCTACACATGGTTTTTTTTGCCCCTTTTATTTGAACCTTTAATTAGCATTACACTTGATAAATATATGTCCTAGAGTCTTAAATCTTCAGTATGTTCATAATGCCAGGTGAAACCTGTATTTCAGGAGAGTTGTAACACCTACTCAACAGTTCATTAGACTCACCCAGGACAACTAACAAAGGTATAATGATGGACAGCACCCATCCCAGGAAGAGGAGATTGTATGCAAATGCAAGCAATAAATTTCCATTCACCTGCCCCATGAAATCTAACTCTCTCTCAAACAGAGTCAGAGTGGGCATCATCATCCCCAAATCCTCATGATTGAAGAATGAAAAAACATAAGTGGGCAACAGAAGTATGGACTAAAGTAGACTTATTATTATTTGATTAATGGAAGAACTTTTATCATTGATGTAAAGGCAGTGGCCACCAGAGGTTCTGAGATGAGGGAGAGGGAAGAATAGGAACAAATGGGGACATTTTTGGGACTTTGGAATTGTTTTGCATAATATTGCAATGATGGATACGTGCCATTATACATTTTTAAAAACCTATAAAATTGTGCAGTGCAGGATGTAAACCATAATGTAAACTATATTCCATGGTTAGTACCAATGCATCAATATGTGATCATCAATTGTAATAAATGTAACACCTAATGAAAAATGTTAAGGTGGGAATGTAGGGAGAGGGAGAGGGTAGAGTATATGGGAGTTGCCTATATTTTTCAACATATTTTTATTACAGAAATTGTGAACTTAAAAAACAATCATGTACATGTGTTGAATTCCCATACAACACGCCTTTACCAACACACCACACACTGTAGAGTTTTTTTGTCACAGATTATGAGATAATATCGACATTGCAACTAACCATTGTACATAGTGTACACTTGGCATATTTTTCCATTCCACACTAGTCTTAATACAGTACATCTTTGACATTGATGTAAGAGCACTACAGTATTTCTGTCAACTACAGTCCATAGTTCACAACAATTGAACTTCTCTCATGTCCCTCCACACCCCTACCACCCAGCAACAATGATGCACATCCATTCCAGCTCACAGGTCACTCCTGAGTTTGCACTATCAACTACAATTCTCATCTACTTCTGTCCCACTTTGTGACTCAGTCCCCAAACAATTCTACAGCACTCCTCCAACCAACAGCCACATCCCTAGATTCCCTTATCAGCCACAATTGTATCTATATAGCAGCTGTTACTCACTGTAATGTGTTACCATCAACATTACCCATTTTCCACATTTTCACAGTCAAATTAATTGAAACTTCTACATGCATTAAGCATCAATATTCCTTCACAGTCCTCCTCTTATCTCTTAATAACATATACTGTGGTTCTAACTCTAAGCATTAATTCTTTTTTCTAACTTTGTTTTATTTTTATTTATACATATTTTTTAAAAAGATACTTAGATTACATAAATGTTACACAAAAATTATAGGAATTCCAGTATGCCCCACCTCCCACACCTCCCACACCTCCCACACTTCCCACAACCTCCCACATAAACATCCTTCATTAATATGGCACATTAATTGCAACTGATAAACACATCCTGGGGCTTTGCCATTAAGCATGGACCATAGTTCACATTGTAGACCACACTCTCTCCCACACAGTTCTGCATGTTATATGATGATATAAAATGGCTATATCTGTCACTACAATGTCACTCAGGACAATTCCCAATTCCTGAAAAAGCACCTGTGTTACAACTGCTTTTCCCTCTCCCTGTCTCCAGAGCCTCTGGTGGCCACTAGCTCCACATCAATGTTGTAATTTCTTCCATTGCTAGAATCACAATATGTCTATAATAGAATACCAGTAAATCCACTCTAGTCCATAGCTCTTCCCCCCATCCTGAGGAGTCTGGGGTGGTAATGTCCAGTCCACCTCCAATTAAGAGGGGACTTACATCCCATGGGGAATAAGGATGTGATTATCCTGTCTGCAGCTGCAGACTCTCTCCATTCCTTGGGATGGCTGTTGTCCATCATCATCTCCCCAACAGTTGTCCTGGGTGAGTCCAATGAGCTGTAGAGTAGGAGTTGCTGCTCCACCTAGGTTCCGGGCCCAGATGGCACATGGACAGCCCAAAGACTCACGTTCTGACTGTACACTTACAAACTCCAGCACCAAGAATAGGTTTGAATACAAGGGAGAGATGAGCCATGTGCAGGGAAGACATAGTTGAGTCCAAATCTGTCACTCTCAGGAGCACAAACTTCAAAGTAGGGCCCACTGGCAAGGCACCAAACTCCAGAGCTATCCACCATGATATAGGACCTGGGTGTCTCCAGAGCCCTCAGGACCCCCACTATTTGGGGTGATATCCACTTTGGAATTCTATGAGATCCTATTGATAGGCATAAGCGTTACCTCTGGGATGACCTCTTGACTCATTTTGAAATATCTTAGCCACATAAACTCATTTGTCTTTACCCTTTTCCCCTTTTATTCAAGGTCTTTTTCCAGTCGCATTGCCACTTGGTGCTTGGTAGCAATCCCTCGATGCCAGGGAGGCTCATCCCTGGTAGTCTTTAGTTCATCTTACTGAGGCCATTCAATATTTGTCTTTTTTGTGTCTGGCTTACTTCACTTCACTTAATGTCTTTAAGATTCATCCCAGTTATCATATGTGTCCCAATTTCATTTCTTTTTACTGCAGGATATTATTGCATTACATGTATATACCACATTTGGTTTATCCATTCATTGGTTAATGGACACTTGGGTGGTTTCCATCTTTTGTCAGTTGTGAATAATGCTACTATGAGCATCAGTGTGCAGATATGTGTTTGTGTCACACTTTTCAGTTCTTTTTGATATATTCTTAGTAGAGGATTTGCTGAATCATATTACAATTCTATATTTAACTTTCTGAGGAACTTCCAAACTGTCTTTCACAGACACCACGCTATTTTACAATCCTACAAACAGTGAAGGAGTGCTCATATTTCTCCACATGTTCTCCAGGAATTATTGTTTTCTGATTTTCTCTTTTTTATTTTTATTTTTTAATAATGACATTTCTATGCAGTGTGAGATGATATCCCTTTGTCATCTTGATTTGTATTTCATCAATACTCAGGGATATGGAACATTTTTACATATGTTTTTGGCCATTTGTATTTCCTCTTTGGAGAAATGTCTCAGTAAATCATTTGCCATTTTTTATTGGATTGTTTGCTCTTTTATTGTTGAGTTGTGTGGTCTTTTTATATAGAATGGAAATGATACCCTTATCAGATATTTTGTTTCCCAAATATTTTCTCCTATTGGTTGGGCTGCATTTTCACCTTCTTGATGAAGGCCTTTGAATGACAGAAGTATTTAAATTTGAGGAGATACCATTTATCCATATTTTATTTTTTTGCTCATGTAAGGTTTAAGAATGCACCACTTACCACCAGGTCTTGATGATGTTTCCCTACATTTTCTTCTAGAAGCTTTATTGTTCTATGTTTCATATTTAGGTTTTTGATGCATTTTGAGTTAATTTTTGTATAAGGTGTGAGATAAGGGCCCTATTTCTTTCATCCTGTTCTCCCAGCACCATTTATTGAGTACCTATTTTTTACTCAGCAGGTTCAGTTTGACAGGCTTGTCAATAATCACTTGACTATAGACATGGGGGTCAGTTTCTGAACCATCAATTTGGTTCCATTGGTCTGTGTACTATCTTTATGCCAGTACCATGCTGCTTTTATCACTGTAGATAGGTAATATGATTTAAAGTCCAGAAGTGAGAGTTTGCCAATGTCGTTTTTCATTTTTAAGATGTTTCTGTTTATTTGGGCCTCCTATCCTTCCAAATAAAAGTGATAATTGTTCTTTACATTTGTTTTAGGAATTCTGGTGGAATTTTTATAAGATTGCATTGAATCTCTATATCAATTTGGGTATAATTGACATTTTAATGATATTTAGTATTCCAATTCATGAGCATGGAATGTTCTTCCAATTGTTTAGGTCTTTTTCTTGAGAATTTCTATCAATTCATTAGAATTTTCTCAATACAAGTGCTTTATATCCTGGGTTTTTATTACTAAACATTAATGTTTGATTCTTTAGTTGTTATTGTAAATGGAAATATTTTCCTGACTTCCTCCTCATATTGCATATACTAGTGTATAGAAACACCACTGATTTTCACATATTGATCTTTTATCCTGACACTACTAGAATTGTTTATTAGCTCTAGTAGCTTTCTTGTACATTTTTTGGGAAATTCTAGGATTAGGATCATAATATCTGCGAATAGTGAGAAATTACTTCTTCCTTTAGGATATGGATGTCATTTGTTCTTTTTTTTTTTGTCTGATTGCTCTAGCAAGAAACACTAACAATATATTGAACAATGCATTGACAATATATCGACAATGGGCATTCTTATCTTGTACCTGATCTCAATGAGAAAGCTTTCGATCTTTCACCATTGAGTACAATGTTAGCTGTGGGTTTTTCTTATCTGGTCTTTATCATGAAAGAAAATTTCCTTCAGTTTTTTCTTTTGAATATTTTTATCAAGAAAGGATGCTGTATTTTGTCAAATGTCTTCTCTGAGTCAAACATAGAATCATGGGATTTTTATTTTTTGATTTATTAATGTGGTGTACTATGTTGATTGATTTTCTGGTGTTGAACCACTCTTGCATGTTTTGTGTAGAACCCATTTGATCATGATGACTAATTCTTATAAGGTGTTGTTGGATTAGATTAACAAGTATATTGTTCAGGATTTTTACACTAGTATTCATTAGGGAAATGGGTTAGTAAGTTTCTTTTTTCATATCTTTACATGGATTTGGTATGAGAGTCATGTTGGCTAAATAGAATGAGTTTGATAACATTCCTTCTTGTTCAACTTTTTGGAAGAGCTTGAGTAAGATTTGTATTACATCTTCTTTGAATGCCTGGTAAAACTCACCTGTTTAACCATCTGGTCCTGGGCCTTACCTTTTGGGTAGTTGTTTTATGTCTGTTTCAATCTCTTTACTTGTGTTTGGTTTGTTGAGATCTTCTATTTCTTATAGGGCCAGTGTGGGCTGTTTTCACATTCTTAGAAATTTTTCATTTCATCAATGTTGTCTAGTTTTTTGGTATACAGTTACTTATAGTATCCTCTTATGATCTCCTTTATATCTGTAGTGTCAGTAGTAATGTCCTTGTTTTTGTTTTTTATTTGATTTATATACATTTCTTTTTTCTTTGTCACTTTAGCTAAGGTTTTGTCAAATATGTTAATCTTCTTGAAGAACCAAATTTTGATTTTGTTAATTATCTCTACTGCATTTTTTTTTTGTTTTCACTTTCATTTATTTGTTCTCTGATGTTTTTTAGTTCATTCATTCTATGTGCTTTGGGATTAGTTTGCTGTTCTTTTTCTAGTTCTTCCAGCTTTGTAGTTAAGTCATTTATTTTCCTTCTTTCCTCTTTTTTAATGTAAGCATTGTGGGCTTTTAATTTCCCTCTCAGCACTGCCTTCATTGCATCCATAATTCTAGATATGTTGTGTTCTTGTTTTCATTTATGTAGAGTTATTTATTCATTTCTCTCAAAATTTGTTCTTTAACTCATTGATTAGGAGTGTGTTGTGTATTTTCCATATATTTGTGAATTTTCTCTTTTTCTGCATCTTGTTGGTTTCCAACTTTATTCCACTATAATCAGAGAAATTTACCCTTTTTTTCATATCTTTATTTCATATCAAATTCTGCTGAGCTTTCAGTTTCACCAGGATGGAGTTGCTAAGACAGTTTCCAGGTAAAAGTGAAAATTACTCCCTGGATAATTGTTGATGGTACTGAAGCTCTTTCAACATCTACACAGGAGGAAATAGTTGGCATCAGAATCCAGTTAGAATTGGCCTCCCAAGGAAACAAGCATGCCCCATCCAGCCCAGGGTTGCACAGGAGGAGGGACAACAGCAAAGTAGATACTTACAGCTCCCCTTATAGCTGCTCATTAGCACTTTTCCCTATTAGTTCTACTCATGTGCTATCATTTCCCTGTGAGTCACTGATCTGGACAGAAAGAAAAATTTTTCTTCTAATTCTTTGTTCCCTATAGCCCAGGTTCTTAGTCAGGGGAATCCCATGAATTCTTCTGCCTTTCACAGATGTATCCTCCTAGCAATGTACTCCATCCATTGATTTAAAACTTTAAGTTTAGGACTGAGGTGCCCACCTTACCAGCTCCCTTAGATCTCCGAAGCTCTGACATAGAGTGAGGATACAGCCTTTGATGTTGCCTCCAGTAATTTGTTTTAATGTAAATTCCCATTCTTTTTGTAGTTGAATAATATTCCATTAATGTGTAAATCATCTTGGGCAAAGAAAAGAACCTTGGGGACTGGCCATGTTTTGTTTGGGTTTAAGTTCTGGTTCCATGGATTATATCCAGTTTTTGAAAATTCATTGAAATTGTAATATGGCACTTTTTCTTATATGTTTTATACTAAAAAATAAGAATTTTTACATATCATCTTGCACATTCCTTTGTAATACATCTTTGATTTCCATTCTTACTGAATATGATATGTCCTTCATGTTTAAAAGTAAGTGAGATGGAGTTTCTTTGACTATTAAATACATTTACATATACTGCAGGTTTTGGTAAATGGATCACGATTATCTTGTATTCCTCATTAGAAAGTTAATGGTGTGTCATTGTCCTATCTCTTTTAATTAAAAGATAATTTATGAATGAATGATTAAATGATACCTCTTAACTTGCATTACAGGCAGGACATTCTTAACTGATTGGAAAGAAGCATCATCAAACTAAGGATGACACTGGTTATATTTTAATATCCAAGTAGCACAGTATCCACTTTGTTGAAAAGGGGGAAAAATGTTCTGGAGAGAAGAACAACGGTCGTACCCTCACCCCATGTCAATGCATGGTGATCCAAGGGACTAATGAAAGTGGTTTCATCAATATTAATCATGTTGAAAACTTTTATTCAAAGGATGGAGAAGGTGCTAGAAGGTTAGAGCTACATAGGAAGCAGAATCCTTGAGGAAGAGTAATAATTAAAGCTGGATTCATCTGATGCAACCTGGTCTTTTGGAAACAGAGTCAGCAGGGATAATTTCTAGTGACCTGTATCCCAAAGGTAAATGATGGCTCAGGGGTGAAGGAACAAGGGAAAGTGCTAATGAGGGACAGAGGGAAATGTGGTAATGAGCAGCTAAAAGAATGCTGCAAATATCTCTTCTAGTGTCCTTCATCCTCTGTTATCTTGGGCTGTATTGGACTTGGCTGTTTTATTTGGGTCTTAAGTCTGGTGAGGGACCAGGCTTGCTGCTCTCTTGTCTGGGGACAGAGCTTCTGTCTCCATTAACAACAACCCAGGAAGAAATTTTGACTTTTAAAGGGAGACCTTCTTCTCAGGGTTATCTTCCAGGTGAGTTGGAGAATGCAGTAGATGCTGCAGGAAAGCCTCAGGGGGAATACACATCAATACATTTTTGTGAGGTCATCTGAGGTCAATTCAACACAGCCCAGAACTGAGAGATCACCTAGCTGGTTTGCTTCCTTGACCAATAATTTAATGTCTTTATTTACATTGTACTTAAAATGTGTTTTAATTTGTGAAAACACACAGGTGAACAAACCTGGTGTAGTTTCTGCTCATTTGGATCTTACATTTTACTGGAGACATCAGAGTACAAAGAAATAAGTGCATGTGTCACAAAATCTTCAAGGATGTACCATATGAAGACGATAAATCAGAGTAGTAGATAGTCACAATTCGTGCAAGGTTTTGCATTGAATGTAGTGGGAAGGCTTTTTCATACTCTATGCGGTACAGGTCAGTACTGGGGTGTCAACAGTAGATTGTTAAAAAGCAGATCAAAACTCAAAGCCTAAGAATGATAAAGAAGAAAAAGCTACCAGAGAAAACTGTAAAAGGGACCTGTGGCATCAGCCATGGGTCCATATAAAAACCAGTGTGGTCAGATAAATATGGGACAGACACAGGAATAGTAGGAAGATCAGGGTGTGATATGGAGACCATGACAATATAAGTGCAGCAAGAATATTAGCTCTATCTGTGGCCCTTGGGTCTGTAAGAGCCTTGGCTCCTATACTGGCTACCTGTTCTCTCTCCAACCTCACCTTTTAATTATCTCAACATTCAAGGACCTTTTCCCATTAGCAAGGGTTGGCCTTCTTTCAATCTTTCCTTGTCTTTAGTGAAGTGATTTCCAAAAATTATTGTCCCTTTCCCAGAGTAGGAAAGTCTTTAATTACACTGTGGTCTGTAATATACTTTTGTGCACAATCACTTTCTAAGGCCTCATCAAAAGCCACTTTAGCATCCATATTCCTACCAACAGTTTCTTCAAAACAATCTAGGCCTTTTTCATCAAGATTCTCACAATTCCTTCAAAAAAATCTCCTTACCCATTTATTAAACCATTACAGCATTTTTTGTATTTTCAAAAGAACCACCTGATTATCTGTACCAAATTACGTATTAGTCTCAGTCAAAGGGCAGCTGATGCAAAGTACCAAAAATCTGTTGGCTTTTATAGAGGATATTTATGTTTGATAAAAGGTTACAGTTACAAGGCCCTAAAGATTCCAACTCAAGGCTGCTTTCTCATCAAAGTCAACTGCCACATGATGAAGCAAGATAATGGGCAATCTCCACCTAGTCTCTTCTTCCTTTTTCATCTTAAGGCTCTGTGGGCCCAGCTTCTTCTGATATCAGCTGTAGGCCAGCATAGTGCTCATCTCTCAGGGCTTCCTATGTCAGTCTGGCATAGGGTTATTTCTTTTTAGTCTTTCTCAACTACTCAGCTGCTCAGCTGCAAACAATAAGGCAAATGTCTCATCTTTCTTTGGGGTCTCAGGATCAAACATCACAGAGCTCTTTCCTCTTCCATGTGTCTTCTTGAATGAGTGTCCCTTTATATCAGCCCACCAGGGCTGAGTCACACTCTCCTGATATGGTTGAATCAAAGCCCCAATCCTAACATCTAATTTAAACATAACATATCAGCTGAATCTAATGCATTCAAAGTGTATCACACACAGAGGAATAAATTAGTTTAAAAATATAATCTTTTTTTGGGGGGGGAAGCATTCATAAATAATATCAAACTGCCAAATCATGCAAACAACAACCAAAAAAAAAAAAAAAAAAAAGAGCTGGAGTAGTGATACTAATATAAGACAGAATGCACTTTAAATGCAAAACTGTTATAAGACAAAAAGAAGGACATTATATAGTAATAAAAGGGACAATCTACCAAGAAGAAAGAACAATCATAAATATCTATTCACCTAATCAGGTTGCCCCAAAATACATGAGGCAAACACTGGTAAATTGAGAGGAAGAAATAGACACCTCTACAATAATAGTTGCGGTCCTCAATACAGAACTCTCAATAATAGATAGAACATCTAGACAAGATCATCAATAAAGAAACAGAAATATTGAGTAATATGATAAATGAATTAGACCTAATGTTCATATATAGAACATTCCACCCCCAAACAGCAGAATATACATTTTTCTTGAGTGTTTATGGATGATTCTCCAGTATAGATCACATGTTAGGTCATAGAAGTCTCAAGAAATTTAGAAATATAAAAGTTTTACAAAGCACTTTCTCTTACTTCAACAAAATGAAGCTGGTAATCAATAATGGACAGAGAACTGGAAAAATTACAAAAATATGGATGTTAAAAATACTTTAATAAACAATCAGTGTTTCAAAGTATTAACTGAAAGATTAACACTGGTGGCTACTGTCTTTACATCAATATTACAAAGTACTTCCATTACTAGAAATAATAATGGATTTACTTTATTCCATAGTTGTATTACCCCCATAGGGGTATTCATTCTTATCTCTTGAGGATTTTGGAATGGCGATTCCCACTCTGTTTCTGATGGAGAGACAGCTCAAATTCTATGGGCCAGATGAAACTGTCTTGTTTACAGTTGTAGATGTTCTTTGTTTTTTGGGATAGGCATTGTCCATCATCATCATCCTTTTGTTCATTGTCTTGGATGAGGGTGATGAACTGGAGAGTAGGTGTTAGATGAAACTCTGCTGAGATTCCGTAAATATCTTAATGTGAATGAAAATGAGATTAAAATGCATAAAAACTTATGGATTTTAACAAAAGCAGTGTTGAGAGGGAAATTCATAGCACTAAATGCCTACATTAGAAAAGCCCTAACTACATACCTGAAGGAACTAAAAAAAACAACAAAAAAAAAACAGCAAAGTAATCCCAAAGCAAGCAAAAGGAAAGAAATAATAAATAATAAAGCAGATATATAGAAATTGAGAACAAAAAATAGAGAGAATTAACAAAATCAAAATTTTTTAGAGTATTAATAAATTGCCAGACCCTTAGCTAGACTAACAAAGGAAAAATGAGAATTTGCAAATAAATAAAATCAGAAATGAGAGAGGTGACTTCACCACTGACCCCACCAAAATAAAAAGGATCATAAGATGATGCTATAAACAAGTGCATCCAACAGATTAGATGACTTAGTTGGAATGGATGTATTCTTAGATACACATAAACAGCCTATACTGACTAACAAAGAAAAAGAAGGCCTCAACAGACAAATCACAATTAATGATACTGAAACACTCATCAAAACCTCTCAATCAAGAAAAGCCCATGACCAGATGGCTTCACAGGGGAATTCCATAAATCATTAATAAATATCCTAATACCAATCTTTCCCAAACTCTTCCAAAAATTTGAAGAGAAAGGAGCATTTCCTAACTCATTCTACAAAGCCAACATGACTTTAATTCCTTAATAATAAAGCCAGATAAAGATACTAAATGAAATGAATATTACAGACCATCCTCTCTAATGAAAATATATGCAAAAATCCTCAACAAAAGACTTGCAAATCAAGTAGAACAACACATTAAATGAATTCTACACCATAATCAACTGGGTTTCATCCCAGGTAGACAAATATGGTTCAATTAATGTAAAACATCACATTTACCAAATGAAGAAAAAAATTTATATGATTATTAATATTGATGCAGTAAAGGCATTCTACAAAGTCCACCATAGCTTCCTGATAAAAACAATTCAATAGATAGGAATAGAAGTATATTTCTTCAACATGATAAAGGGCATATATGAAAAACTCACAGCTAACATCATACCCAATGGTGAAAGTGTGAAAGCTTTCTATCTAAGATACAGAACAAGACAAGGATGGCCAGTGTCACCACTCTCATTCAACATTGTGTAAGACGTTCTTACTATAAGACTTAGGCAAGAAAAAGAAATAAAAGGCATCCAAACTGGAAAGAAAGAAGTAAAATTTCACTCTTTGCAGATGACAAGATCCAATATATACAGAAAGTAAAAAAAAACACAAAAAACTACAACAAAGCTCCTAGTGCTAATAAACAAGTTCTGCAAAGTGGTGTGATATAAGATCAACACTCAAAATTCTAGTGTTTCTATACACTAGCAATGCACAACTTGTGTAGGAAATCAAGAAAGCATTTCATTTACATTAGAAACAAAAAGAATTAAAAATCTAGGAATAAATTTAACAAAGAATGTAAAGGACTTGTATACAAAAAACTACACAACAGAGCCAAAGGAAAATTTAAAAAGACCTAACTAAAAGGAGGATCATTCCGTTTTCATGAATTATGAGACCAAATATCATTAAAATGTCAAGTCTACCCTAATCGATACCTTTGACCAAAATGTGGCATATGGTATGGTACTCAGAATAATGTCCTTCCAACGATGCCCATATAATGATCCCTGGAGGCTCTGAATATGTTATCTCACATAACACAGAAGAACTAAGTTAGCAGATGGTACTAACATAATCAGATGACCAATAGATAAAGAGATTATCCTGGATTATGAGAGTGGGATAAAATTTGAAGGAGGAAGCAGAAAAGTGTCAGTGTGAAGCCAGGTGAGAAGACTCTATGTTCATTGCTGGTTTTGAAAAAGAAAGAGAGTCATGAGCCAAGGAATGCTGGCAGATTGTAATATGCTTGAAAATGCAGGAATATAGATTCTTGTTTGGAGCATCCAGAAAAAATCACAACCCTGCAGACACCATGATTTTTGGCATGATGAGTATCATTTGGAATTTTATATTCAAGGACTGAAAGGTAACAAGTTTGTATTGTGTTAGCTACTAAGTGTGGTAATTCATTACATCAGCCATAAGAACTAAGGCACATTGTAATCCTTAGGTTCCTGGCATGGCTTTGAGATTGATGATTAAGCTAAGTATAGTGCCACTACCTTCCAAAAATCAGTGTTCAGCTGTTAACAGAAAACACAAGCATAAGCAACTTAGCCACATTTTCCACAAATGATATTTTTGGATGATAGTTTTAAAAAGAAAAATAAAAAAGAGAATATTTTCCCACTCATTATTAAAATATGTAATAAAGCTATGCTGATCAAAACATTGAGAAACTAGCTTTCATCCAAATAGATATATCAATGCAGCAGAATAATAAAAAATAAACCTTGCAAAAATAAAATTAATAACAAAAGTGGCTTCAAAATCAATAAGAATAGGATGGATTACAAAATAAATGATGCTTGCAAAATTGGTCATTTGTTGGAAGAAAATAAAATTAAATCCATATCTTAACACCAATTACTGTATAAATTGAAGTTGCAGGACTGATCGAAAATTACATAAGACTTCTAGAGGAAAGCATATATAAACTGAGCATAAACTGAGATGAAAGAAACAAAGAGATAAAACTAAGCACATAAATTATTGACTTAAGCCCATGAAGACATGCATGTAAAAAAGAATATAAAGAAAATAGCCCAGAAGTGAAAAACTAAGGAAATATTTAGAACATATTTGATATTACAAAATGTAATGTTGTAGATTTTAAAAACAGTTGTTTTAAATATGAACAAAGCATGCTATTAAATAATCAAAGGATGTGAGCCATTGGTTCAGATAGCAAGAAAGCAAATAAGTTAAAAATGTGAAAATATCTTCAATGTCACTAACAGTCAATGAAAGTGAAACAAATATATTCAGGAAACCTAATTTCCCAATAAGCAATTTGACAAATAAATTAAAAATGACCAGAGGTGAGGAGGATATGTTAAAATATGAGAACTGTGAATTACCAATAGAAGGTGACTTGTCCAATGAGGGTTTTTTTTTTAACATCCTTTTTATTTTTTAAAAGAAACTTTGATTACATAAATGTTACACAAAAATTATAAGGGGTTCCCATATGCCCTGCTCCCTAGCCCTTCCACTTTTCCCCACATCAACAACATCCTTCATTAGTGTGGTATATTTGTCACAATTGATGAGCACATCTTGGAGCATTGCCGCTAAGTGATGATTATAGTTCATATTGCAGTTTACACACTCTCCGGCACATTTTTCCAAGTTATTACAAGATATGCAATGGCCAGTATCTGTCATAGCAATGTCATTCAGAATAATTCCCAAGTCCTAAAAATGACCCGAAACTACACCTATTTTCTCTCTCCCTCCCCTCAGAAACTTCAGTGGTCACTTCCTAAACATCCATGATAAATGTTCTTCCATTGCTAGGATCACAGCAAGTCTACAGCTGAACAACTCTAACTCTACTCTAGTCCATTGTCCATTCCCCAATCCTGAGGATTCTTTTTGATGGTGATGCCCACTCCACCTATAGTTGAAAGGGGACTTAGATCCCATGGGGCAGATGGATGGGGCTTTCTTGCTTGCAGTTGTGGACACTCTCTGTTCCTTGAGAAGGTCATTATCAGTCATTATCTCCTTGTTAGTTGTCCTGGGTGAGTCCAATGAACTAGAAAGTTGGTGTTGCAAATCTGTTGAGATTCAGGGCCCAACTGGTACATGGATAGCCCAAAGATTTAAGTCTCTTGGACATATAGTTATCAACTCTAGTACTAACTATAGGTTCAACTAGAGAGGCAGCAGAGCCAATAAGGTCTTTACCCAGTGAGTTAAACTCCTACTTCTAGGCAGATGCACCTGAAATAAGGAATGTCTAGTCTCTGGTGGATGCAGCCCCAAAACAAAGCAAAACAAAGCATCTGTCTAGAAATAGGAGTTTATTTCACAACGTCTCCTGAGTCATTTGAGGTTTATATATTATTATCATGTTTGACCAGGGTGAATATGATGTGATGTCCAAGGGAGTATCCTCATTTTAGACAGGTTCAATTTGAACCTTGTGTCTGACTCTTTACTACCTCTGTTACTCTGAGCTGGTTATCTAATATCTGTAAGTCTTTCCTTCCTCATTTGTGAAAAAGGAAAAATAATACTAGTCACATCAAAGAGCCACAAAAATTTTTATTTTATTATTTAATTAGATTTACTTTTAAAGAAGCTTTAGATTACAGAAATATTACATAAAAGTATTGGGGATTCCCATATGTCCCACCTCTTCCCCTCCCACAATTTCCCCCATTAACATCTTTCATTAGAGTGGTATATTTGTTACAATTGATGTACACATATTGAAGCATTGCTACTAATTGTGGAAGATTCACAAAAATTTAATGACACAAGTATAAAAAGCTTAAACACTGTAAAAAATACGGTGTTTTGTAATTTTTTTCCATGATCTTGTAGTTCATTTCCAGCTGACTTTCATTAATTCATTAAATTTGTATTTTTTAGGTCCAGACACCACTGCATGTTTAACCATCCACCGATATATTTGCTTCTCCATTCAACAAATATTGTGTTAGCATGATATTGTTAATTTCATGCTTTATGAATTTCACCTCAATAAAATTGCTTGGAAAAAAGGGAATGACATTCTACAATAATGCAAGTTGTTGTTGATGGGGTAAATTATGGGAGTCCTGTATGATGATATGCATGTTTCTTTTGTAAGTTCACACACAAATTTTACTGTACACTTATTGTTTATATATATTCACTTATGAATTATATACTTCAATAAAATTTTAAAATAAAAAACTATGGAATGACATTCTGATACATGCTTCTACATGGATAAACCCTGAAGACATCATGAGAGTGAAATAGTAAAGACAGAAAAGAGAAATATTGTATGATCCTGCATACATGAAATACCTCAAGGAAGCAAATTAAGATGTGGAGATAGTAGGTTACAGTTTATCAAGAGACTGAGTCAAGGGGAATGGAAAATTATTGCTTAAAGTTTTCAGATACTTTGTTTGAGGTGAGAAAATTTTAGGTAATATAAGTTGATGATAGTGCAATATTGTGAATGTATTTCTTGCCAGTAAATTGAACACTTGGAAGTGGTTAAAATACAACTTTTTGAATTGTATTTGTTTCTACAATATGTTTAAAATATATAAATATCAGATTTCTTTTTAGTCTTTACAAAAATAAATTAAAATAGATTAACTAAATAAATGTAGCATCATTCAAGTATATGGGGGAAATTAAATGAGACATTGATAATAAGGCATGTGGTACATAAAAATCTCTAAATATATTTTTATAATCAGCAATCATTTTATGGATGAGGGGCTACATTACAGGTCCTAACTTGAGTTACAAGAATAATATTCTTAAGTACTTTGGAATAGCACAATGAACTAAAGAGGTGCGGTGTCCAAGGTTTTACATCAAATGAGCAGTTATCCACTTGGTTGAGAGGAGAATAGCAATTTTCTGATAATGACTACTATCCCTGTATCCTTAGCCCATGTCACTTTTTTTGAGAATCTAGAGACCTAGTCAGGATGGGTCCCACAGTGTTAATCTTGGAGTGAATTTTAAGTCAATGGATGGGGTAAGTTGCTACCAGTTTAGAAGTGTGGAAGACAGGAGAGTTCTTGGAATGGGAATAATAAAGCCTGGATTCCCCTGACTCATAATCTGATATTTGGAGAACAGAGAATAAGTAAGAAAAACTTTCATTCTGTCCAGACCAGTGTCCCTCAGGGAAATGATTCTTCAGGGATTGGAGCAACAAGAGGGAAAGTTGCCTAATGAGCAGATAGAGGGAAGCTGTAAATATTTCCTCTGCTGAGGTCCATTATCTTGTGTACCCTTGGGCTGGACACCACA
This sequence comes from Tolypeutes matacus, assembly GCA_026826555.1. Classification (NCBI taxonomy): domain Eukaryota; kingdom Metazoa; phylum Chordata; class Mammalia; order Cingulata; family Chlamyphoridae; genus Tolypeutes; species Tolypeutes matacus. Next base: position 980,461 of record JAKSZT010053879.1, read on the forward strand.
TGGTTTTTACTTTTGGGTTCCTAAGCCTAATTTGGGAACTTATGCCTGACTCTCTCCTGCTGTCTTATGTGTAGATAGAGCTTCATTCTCCATCACCAAAAACCTAGGCAGGAATTCAGATGTCTGCAGAAAGACCTTCTTACAGATTCCATCCAGGTGAGCCAGAGAGTTCAATAGATCCTGCAGGAAAGAGTCAGGGTACATGGAAGCCAAGAGCTTTTACTTTAGCTCAGCTGGAAGCTGATCCAGCCTAGCCCAGAACTGAAAGATTCTTGCATTTGTTTTCCCACTGGCTGAGTTAATGAAAAATTTTATTATATTAAAAAGGAAGTGTCAATTTGAGTCAGCAAAGCAGGGCTCATTTGGTGGAAGGAATAGCAGGGATAAAGTGGTTCCAGTAAAAGTGGAATATCTATTCAAAGAGCTTTCCAGTTTTACTGGGAATAAGGAAATGGAGTATTAGCAGTGGCAAAATGTGCAGTAAAGTGAGCAATTGCTTTTTTCTAATTAAGATGAGGGATATTTAAGCAAGTGTCTGAAATGATGGGAAATATCCAATAGAGTTAGGTATTTCCTTCAATAGCACTTCCCAAGACATATTCTCTTACATTGGGTGTCACATAAAAAGGTAATTTTAATTTAATGAGTAGAACAGGATATACTACAACTTTTACCTGGTAACTTTTTTTATAGGTGAAATTAAATATATTGTTTATTGGCCATTTATTTTTCCCATTTCATGTTGTTTGCTTTTCTATACCAGGGCCTGCTTTTCTTCTTCATCTTCTTTTTAAAAAATCTTTCAGACAAAGAGCTGCAGGTTTTTCTCCAACATTGCTCTTTCCCATTTAGCTCTTCTATTTTTGTATAGAAGTGTTTGGAGGAATATGTAAATGTCTATCTTTGTTACATATTATGTTCTCTCCATTGTTTTTCAAACTTAAAAATTTCTGCTTCCATGAAGTTAAAAGATCACATTTTATACCCTTTGCTACCTGTCTTTCACATCTGTTTCCCTTATTGTGCCTTTTCTCCTTTTGTGGTAAGATCTGTTTCTAAAATTGCATCACATTTTGCCATCATTTGGAAGGTGTTCTTCCTTCCATTGGACTACAGTTTGCTTTTATTCTTTTCATAATCTAAGGCAGTTTCCAGTCTGTGCTTGCTGGGAGGGATCCAGAGGAACTGAAATAGGGCTGTTGAATAGGGTCTGAAAGATGCAGAAAAAATATGACATTTGAGAGTCAGAAGAAAAATGTGCCTCATCTCATCATCAGTGATAAGCAATTCTTTACTAACAGGATGAAGTGATTTTGAGGTTCTTATGTGTATTGATTAAGTCTATTAAGTGTTTTAGGAGGGTGAATGTCATAATGCTTACTATATAGTTGAAAGGCTTAAGTATCACAGTTTATCAACAGATATCTGGCACATCTGAGTTTAAAAATCAGGTTTATCTGCTTCCAAAGATTTTGAATTTAAAATTATTTAAAAAGACTTTAAATACTTCACATTAAAAAATCCCAACTTTTTAAAAGGTTATATATTTTCAATTGTGAAATGTTTGTTTATTCCCTTTGCTCATTTTACTCATGGAATATTCATTCTATAAGTGTCTTGTCATTGTTAAAATATAACATTGCCTTTTTCATTTGGATAAATTACTTTTTGTTATTTTATTAGTTTTTCTGGGCTTCAAGGGGATATAACTGGAACTTTAATGCTGTCAGAACCAAGGAATGTTTTCTTCATCAGAGTCTCTCAGTGAATATCTGAGATTATATCTTTTCTTTTATTTCAAGTTCTTTTATTCCTTCCCCTCTTATTGTTGAGCAGAATTCATGTTTCTTTAAACACAGGGCAGAAAGTGGCCATAATAAAAGGGAGAAGAGTGTTTACATGTGCAAAGGAGACTTGTCAGCTGGAATTTCAGAGCACCATTTCAAAATATTGGAGAAAGAGAAAATCTGATGTTTTCAGCTTGGATTTTATTTGCTCCTGGGCTGATCAGTGTGGCTGAGTATGAGAAAAACATGGTGATAACTCTGCCTTAAGCTGCCAAGATGTGCATCCTGTGTGTATGTGTGTTTGCTTGTATGTGCATATGTGTTTGATGGGGTGTGAGCAGTCCTCAGAGCAGGGGTAATTGAGCTTATGTATTCCAATAGGTGTCTCATATAATATAGAGTCTGGACACAATCATATAAATGTCATTCCATTTCATTTGATGGGATAGCTTTGCAACCAAATTAATGAAATGTGAGTGGTGAAGCATATGGATAAAGGACTCCCTGAGTTTGAAGTTTCAACCGCAGTGGGGCCACCTTATTCTTAAAATTTCTATGAATTAACCTCTCATCATTGTACTCTTACACATTTCCCTGACACTCCGGCTTCCTCTTTTACCCTGAATATTTGTAACATGTCTTCTGTAAGTGTCTTAGTCCTAGAAGTTCCCTCTGCTGGGCACAGACTTCCTCTTATGTCCTCATGTCTCCTGCTTTCTCTTCCCTGAGGTGCTTCTTCAAATTTCACAGTACATATTGGACTTTCCTGAACACTGAGTGAAGAAGAGCATCCTTACTTCACTCTGTTTTTACCTGCTTTCTTTTCCTTAAAGCAAATATATTCAGCTGATTTGTAACATGATTGTGTTTTTATTTTCATATATTCTTTATCTTCAGAATGTTAGGACTTTTGGGTTATAGCAGTGTAGACTCATTGCTTCTACTATACTTCTTAGTCATAACTCAATATATATTCAACAAATGAATGAATTTCTCATGAAATCCATAGAGTTCATGAATGCTTGGTGAAGGGCTGAGTTTTGGGAATAGAATTCCTAATCAGAGATAACACTAAAATTCCCTAAAGGCATGAAATCCATATAAATAATGCAGAGTTTAATTTTTCACTGAAATAGACAGTTTATGGCATTTCTATTTGGATAGTTCTGCTTGTTTTTGTGAAAACTAGCCAAGTTTCTTTTCTATTTTCTCTTAGTCAAATCAACCACATGGAACCTGGAAATGAAACACACATTTCAGTATTTCTTCACCTGGGATTTTCAGAAGCTCTAGAATTGCAGTCCCTACTCTTTGGGCTGTTCCTGTCCATGTATCTGATCACCATCTTTGGGAACCTCCTCATCATCCTGGCCATCATCTCAGACTTCCACTTCCACACACCCATGTATTTCTTCCTCTCCATCCTGTCTCATTGTGACATCTGTTTATCCTCCACCACTGTCCCAAAGATGCTGGTGAACATCCAGATGCAGAGCAAAGTCATAACCTATGCAGGCTGCATCACCAAGATGTACTTTTTCTTGCTCTTTGCAGGGTTAGATGATTTCCTCCTGACTGTGATGGCCTATGACCACTTCATGGCCATCTGCCACCCCTTGAACTACATGGTCATCATGAACAACTGACTCTGTGTCCTGCTGGTTCTGGGGTCCCGGACCATGACTGTTATACAATCATGTTCACAGGGGTTAATGGTGTTATGACTGTCCTTTTGTACACACATGGAAATTCCCCACTTCTTCTGTGAACTTCATCAGATGGTACAACTTGCCTGTTCTAACACCTTCTTCAATTACTTAGTGACATTTTTTAGCTGCAGTGTTAGGTGGGGGTTGTCTAGCTGGGATCCTTGTTTCTTATTCTAAGATTTTTTCTTCTGTACATGCAATTTCATCAGCTCAGGGGAAGTATAAAGCATTTTCCACTTGTGTGTCTCACCTCTCAGTAGTCTCCTTATTTTATTGTACGAGCATAGGGTGTACCTCAGTCCTGTTGCTTCACACAGCACACATTCAAGTGCACCAGCCACAGTGATGTACACCATGGTCATGCCTATGCTGAACCCCTTCATCTACAGTCTCAGGAATAAAGACATAAAAGGGCCTCTGAAAAAATTCTTTGGGAGGAAAGCCTGCAAAGTGTCATTTGTCCTGTGGTGGTAGAAAAGTTGGTTTTAGTAGCTCTCAAACCTTCAGAGTTAGAAATGTGCTTTCTTTGCTCAGAAAAACCTGCCTAGAGTCAAGATGACTTCATATGTGATGAAGTAACATTTTTAATTATACATTGTGTTGCTAGAGCAACTTTCAAACTTTAATGATGGAAATTTTCTTCTTGAAGTATGCAAGCTTCATGTCGATATTTAAGGAGTTTATTTATTGGAGAAAATGGGTTTCATTTTCTATATTATTTTATTGGATCACTTTTCAGTTTCTGTTTGAATACTTCCAGGGTTTCCTACAAATATGACTTTTTGATTTCCTCTGAGGAGAATCTGCCTTTTTTCAAAATTGTGTCATCAATTTTAAAGAGTAGCCAATTTACAATCCTACTATTTTCTCTACCATGCAGTTCTTTATCTCTTTTCTCTTCAATGCTCTTTTATAAACTTGATCAAATATGATTATGCACAAGAGGTTGAAAACATGCCTAGTAATGCCTCTTGCAATGGAGTGTTCTGATTCAGAGCCAAGAGTTATTATTGCACAAATATCCATGTCCTTGCAAACATTACTGGTTACTGGGAAGCTTATATTAATTGTAGTTTCCTTCTAATACAGGTGCCTGCAAATAAATTGAATTGTATGCCGATCATTAATACTGTCATCAAATAGCTGAACAAGTCCTGAAAATATGGATTGTTGATAATTCTGAATGACCCACTTCTATTCAGATTCATTATTATATCAGTAAGCTGTTGATGCATTTATTAATCAGTCAAATGGGTGCTGATGCAAAGTATCATAAATCTGTTGGCTTTATGAGGATATTTATTTGGGGGTAGAAGCTTACAGTCACAAGATCCTAAAGAGTCCAACTCAAGGTACTGTAAGAGACACCTTCTCATCCAAAGTTATTGGCCACAGGCTGATGTCAATAGCTGAGATCTCAACTATAGGCTGGTATAAGGTTCATCGCTCTCCCTGGGGTTCATTTCTTTCCAGGCTCAACTGACCTGCTCTTTTCACAAGGTTAATTGTCAACTCTCAGGCTCATCTTTCTTCCAGCACCTTCGCTGTGTCTAATGAGTTGTCTCTATTCCTCTGTGTTCTTTTTCTGTGTGTCTACTTCCATGTGAGGGTCTGTTTTATCAGCCTACCAAGGGGTCTGGGACTCAACACTGAGTCAAACTCTAATGATGTCATTGAATCAAAACCCTAATCTTAACATAATTTAATCTGATGTCTCAGCTGAATCTAATACAATCAAGGGGTTATCAAGACCAGAGAAAGAGAACATCTCTCCTGGAATTCTTAAATAATCTCTAACTGCTACAATGCATAATGAGTCATCCATAATTAAATGGTTTAAGAGGATTCTTTTAGTATTTCATGGCTGTCAATGGGGTGGAGTTGTTTGATTTCTGCAGGCCCCTCATGAATGTCTGATCAGTTTTGTGTTACCTAGGAAGTCTCTGCTGATCTTATCTGATGTCTTACATTTTGAGGGCTTGACTGACCCCAGGGAGGTCCCAATGGCCTCGACTAAGTCTAGTAGTCTTTGCTCAACCTGCCCTTTCGTCCTCTAGCTGTCTAGCCTGTGAATTGATCATATGATAGATTCAGGGCTCCAAGTACAGCAGCAGAAACTTGCAAAAGCCCCTTGAGGCACTTCCCTTTCAGCATATACTCTTGGCCAAAGGAAACAAAATGCTTTAAGTATTGTGCAGTATCAAATGTGGATTAAGAGACCCACAGAGTCACCCTGAAAATACAAGGATTCTGGGAAATGTGGCATTTTAATTTGTCAAGTTGCTATGAAGGAAACTTCAGTCTTTTTGGTGTAAACAATAAGAATTTTTCATCTCATCTCTATAAGTGAGAAGTCCAAAATCAAGGTATCTGCAGAATGTGTGTCCTCCCAGAGTCTGTAGCATTCCTATTCTGGCTTGCCACAATCCTTAAGGCTGCATGGCTTCCATCTCTGCCTCTGTCACATGGTGATCTGCTTCATCTCTGTCTTCTTCTTATTTCTGACTTCAAATGATGCTGTCCGTATTTCCTTTGCTCATAAATAGCCCAGAATTATGGATTAAAGCCCACCCTGATTTAATTTGGCCTCATGTAAATAGAATCTGTTGAGATTAAATTCTCAGTTAAGTCCCTATACAAACTAATTGTAAAATCTACAATAATCCTATTTACAAATGATTTCACAGACAGAGGAATGGAGATTAGGTCCTTAACTTATCTTTTGTGGGAGACATGCTTCATTCCCCAAAATGTGGAAACTTTGTGTCATCTCTGCATGCATATTGTCTGTCTTTGTAGACCAACCACACTCATTCATGTATAGTATACATCACTTTATCTGTGCATTTTATTGTTAATGGGAATTTGGTGAGTATTCACCTGGGGGCTATCCCCAATCATGTTTCTTTGAAATACTGATGCATGTCTTAGTGATTATGTGTTTATTATGGTAAAAAGAGAGGAAGCTGGCCATTGCTGAAAAAGCAAAGACACAAACTGGGGATAGGGGAGGTTCTAGCTGTGAGGAAGAGAATCTGTGGCACTGAATTTGTGAAAGAGCAAAGCACAGAATCAGAGTAGATTGAGAATGGAAGGCAGTGATTGCAGAATGCCCACTGACCGCTGGAGACTGACATGGTACAGGATTCTTAGTAAATGGGCCTTTCCTCTCTCTTCTGGAAAGCACTGCTCACCACTAGTTCATCTCCCTCTCTATCTCTGGGTATCTCAACCATTCTTGCATATTGCACCCTAAGGAATATTTTTCTATATTTTTTCCTTTCATATCCCTTTTCTTCATTAATGAAATTTTAATAACCCAGGTATTTTTTTTTTGTTCATCTAAGTGTTATGATCACTTAGCATATCACAGATCATTATGATATCCAATTGTTTTTTCATCTACCCAAATGACCTTTTGTATCTATCCTCCAACATCTCTGAGCAATTTTGACCTCACTCACACCTTATGCTGTTAGACCAGTGGATCTCAAATTTTACTTGCCAAGGCTTCACCTTAGAATTCTGTTAAAATATAAATTCTGATTCAGTAGGTCTTGGATCAAGTACCAGAACACGAATTTCTGGAATCCTACCAGATGAGTCTGAGGTCCTGGACCATGGACCATTCTTGGAATAGTGAGCATCAAGGGTGGTAGGCTTTCTTACCTTCACATTATTTTACTAATTCTGGGCACTTATTCATGATCCTGCTGTATACATCACCCAGGAGTGCTTAGCTCAGTTTCCATCTTTGACATCAGACTCTGCAAGTAATGGGAACCCACATCTCCTTGTCTTACAGATGCATGGGATTTACTAGTTTAAGGAAGAGGGAACAGGGGACATGGGCCCAAGCAACAGCTCAGATAAATGAACATCCTGCAGAGATAGTGCTATTTCTTTTGTCTCAGTTGCTCTTTAGCTTATTCCTAAGGTTTCCAGCCTGGTCCTGGGAATTGTTGAGATCAGGGAAAGGTATAGCCATCCTTCTTGGCAATCAGAATGTTCTGTTGGGTAGAGTTTACATTAGAACTTCAAATAGAGAGCAGAGACTAGTAAGGAATTGGAACAAGGAGAGAGCATTGAGTCTTAGGTCCTTTCACTTGGCAGGATGTAGCCCTGTCCTGAATGTGAAGGTTTGAGAGTAGGCATTCAGTGGGGGCTCTAAGGGTAGCAGCTGATGGCAAGAGGTGATTTTGAGGTGATTTGCCAGCTTCCTTTGTAAATGAACATAATTATGATCAACTCCAAATCACTAATGAAATGTTCTTTGATTTTTTTACTATTTTCATTTCTCTCCTCTAGTCGTCTTTTGATTTACATAATCATCCCTGTGTGCATGAGTCGTCAAGTAAAAAACAGAATATAACTTGCCTGATTATTACAAAGTGCCCATGAGTTAACCATTTCCACACCCTAGCAGTTTTTCATTAGTGAGACATGTTACAAATTTTCTAAAATCTATCATGAAGAGATTACTTAAGGGTGACACAGAGATGCAAGTAATATGAAGTGGAACTAAACAGTAACTTAAGCAAATTAATAGTTGTTTAATATATGTCAGAGGCCTAAAGTTAGGGAATCCAGGGCTAGCACAGCAGCTCAATGATGTTATTAAGGACTCTGTCCTCCTTTACATTTTCCCACCACTTCTTCAGTGTGTGGTCGTCATCCTCGTGGTCACAGGTTAGCTGCTACAACTACAGAAAGTGAGTCCATATTCCAGGTAGGAAGAGTAAGAGAAGAATCAAGGGTGTAGTACAATGGGAGTGTCATAAAATCCTTTCATTGGTTTATAATATACATGGAAAAGTTACATATCAGAAGCTTAACTGATTTTCAAAATCTAAACGTATTCTAGAACAAGACCAAGACCAAAAATCAGGACTTGACAAGCCCTCCCTCCCCACAAAGCTTATTTTATGCCAATTTCATGCACCACTACTGCCACCAGGGTCAGCACTATCCAGGCTTTTAACAGCTTAGAATATTTTTTGACTTTTTAAAACTTTCCAAAAAAAAAAGAATTACACTATGTGCATTCTTTGTATTTGGGTTTTGTGCTCAACAGTATAGTCCTTAGTCAACTTCACTAATAATCAAAAAAGGAGAAATGAAATAATTAAGTAAACCAAATTTCCCTAAATCAGAAAAATTCCTGTATCCATTGATGTTTAACTATTACTATTATAAGGCTTAGTTAGAGTCAATAAAATGCTGCTTCAGACACTGGCTTTGATTTACACAGCCCTGGATTTGACCTTGTCTCTGTCCATTCACCAAAGCTGTGACATTGAGCTAGCTTCCTTGTTTCTGAAAGCTCTTCCTCACTCATCTGTAAATAATGAAAAATGATACTAGTCAGATAAAAGTTATTGCAAGAAGTAAATGAGGCATTGTGTATAAAATGTTTACACAGTGTTGCCACATAAGGAATGCCATAGTTATTATTATTCAACAGTGTTGAACTACTATTCTACTTGAAAA
>JAKSZT010053879.1:1004446-1053894 GCA_026826555.1 Tolypeutes matacus
ATCTTTTTAAAAAAATAAAAATATATATATATTTTAAAAAGATGAAAAAAAAAAAATGCCTTCCATAAGATGGCAGAGGTGATGCAACTTGTAAAAATTCATGTAACCACAAAAGGGAATGATACAATGAGGAAAACAGAGACATGAAAACACATGGCAATATGTATGAAAAGTGATTTATGCCTGCCTTGAATGCTGAAGATTTTTCTAGGTCGAAAAGTAGTTGTAGGAATAAAATATGCAATACTGATTGATTTGATTATGCAAAATTTATAAACTTACACGCATTACTGAAAGTATGCTTATACAAGCCTAAAAGACCTAAAAGGCAGACTAAAAATTTGGTGAGAAAACTTGCAGTTTTTGTTTGGTTGTTCTTATAAACAAGAATAAGAACTCAGACCTAAAATTCAATAGCAAAAATGAGGCCAAAATCATGCAATGAAGAAAGTGAATGTGTGAGGAACAGGCTATTTAACATCACCAATAAAGGAATACTTTCTAGGTAAATTTTTATTATACCCATTCAATGCATTGAACAAAAATTATTATTTTTCATATGAAAACCAAACCTGAGCACATATGTCTCAAGATCTGCTGTAGCAAGGTAAAATCTAGCTCTATTGCACTGGATCACTCCTGTCATGACTGAAACATGTTCCTATTTACCTCATCTTAAAAATAAAAAATGAATTGCCCTCATATCACTGCCCTTTCATCCACTCTGATACCCCCCTTACCTAATTCCCTGAAGTGGCAAACTTCTTGGAGAGATGTTCTACTTTTCCTAGAATCATTTACAGTTGCATTACTTCTTCTAATTGTGCTTCTATTCCCATCACTTAATTGTCAGCAATGACTCCTGCATGCTAAGTCCAATGGACATTTCCCTTTTAAAAAATATTTTGCAATATTTTATTGCAGTTCTTGAGGACATTAAAAATTATAATAAGGCACACAGTACTATTTTAATAATATTTTAAAAATATATAAGATATAGCATTGCCTAAAAACATTTCAGACAGGGTCAGAAAGAGATTTTTTAAATAATTTAATTCTCATTTTTAGGAATATAATTGGTACATCTATGCAAGGACTCTATAAAAATTAGCAGTTATAAAGGGTTATCAGTAGATAACGCCATTGATAGTTTTATATGTGATATCAATAAAATTTATAGCAAGAAAAACTATTACAATAGATGAAATATGTAAAAAACTAAAGAGGCTATATTTTAAAAACTGGATACCTTTTTAATTAGAAAATATGTAATCGTTTATAATTATTATTAAAGAATAAAATAAGAATTTAACTTATTTTTATAATGCAATAGTGGATACATTCCCTTAGCAAGTTAATGAGAGTTGTAGAGTAAATTTGCCATATACATAATCACATTTATTAATTAAGGAAAAGGAAGAACAAGCATAGTTATTTCTTGCCTCTGAACTAGCCTGGACTGGCTCTAAGATGAATTAAGATAATAGTTCTCACTTTCCATTCTCCCTCTCCCATTCCTGTAGTGTCTTCTGGGCTCTCTGAATCACATGGACTGCATTTCTGAGTGGAAGGTGGCTGAGTGAAAGTCCAAACTCCAACCTGGGTGTTGGATGATGGCACTGAAGCTCATTCTCCACACAAGACAGCAGCAGGAAGGGATCAGGAATCAGTCAGGACCCCAAGAGAAAAAATCATGTACTGTCCAGCCCAAGATTGCACAAGTTGAGGGACAACAGATGAGGAGATATTTAAAGCTTCCCTATAGCATCTTATTAGGCAATTTCCCTCATTTCTCTAAACCATAAGACATAATTTCTCTGTGGAATACTGGTCTGGAAAGAAAGAAAAATTTGCTCCTGGTTCTCTGTTCCTAAGAGAATGTGTTATTAGTGAGCTGAATCCCATTTTTAGTATTCCTTCTCTGTGACTCTCTGGCTTTCCATATATCTAACCACTTAGGATCTTATCCTATCCTTCAAATTAAAGTTTACTCCAAAGTTTAAGATTCAGGATCACAGCTTTACCAGTTCCCTTGGATATTAAGACAACGACCTAGTGTGAGAATATGAAAACATTCCATTTACAATAACAACTAAAAGAATCAAATATTTAGGAATAAATGCAACTAGGGATGTAATGGACTTATACTCAGAAAACTACACAAACTTGTTAAAAAGAAACAAAGACCTAAATAAATGCAATTATGTGATCATAGGTTAAAATAGTAAGTATCATTCAGATGTCAATTCTACCCAACTTGGTTTACAGAATCAATATAATTCCAATCAAAAGTCCAATAGCCTAATTTCTGGAAACAGAAAAGCCAAATATCAAATTTGTTTGGAAGGGGAAGTGGACCCAAATACAAAAAACATCTTGAAAAAAATAATGAGTGTGTAGGACTCACATTTTCTGACAGTAAAGCATACTACAAAATTACTGTGCTCAAAACAACATGGTATTGGCAAAATGATATATGTATACATGTGTGTATACATATATATGTGTATGTGTGTGTACAGCAATGGAATCAAATTGAGAGTTCAGAATTAAGAAACAAGCCAAATGGCCAGTTGATATTTGACAAGGCTGCCAAGTCCACTCCACTGAGACAAAACTTTATCTTCCACAAATGGTGTTGGAAGTACTTGATATTCATATCCAAAAGAATGAAAGAGGACCTTTATGTCAGTCATTATATAAAAATTAATTCAAAATTGACCAGTGACCAAAATATAAGAGCCAGGAACATTGAAATCCTAAAAGAAAATGTAAGTATGCATGTTAAAGTTTTTGGTATAGGTGGTGGCTTCTTAGAATTTACACCCAAAGCACAAGCAATGAAAGAAAGAATAGATATATGGGACCTCCTCAAAATTAAATACTTTTGTACTCAAAGGAATTTTTCAAGAAAGTGAAAAGGCAGCCCAGTTAATGGGAGAAAATTTTTGGAATATATTTCTCATGTTAGATAAGGGCTTAATTTCTAAGATTTATAAAGAGATCACATAATGACAAAAAGACAAGCAACCCAATTTAAAATTGGACAAAAGATTTGAGTAGGCATTTTTTAAACAAATCAATTGATAGATATTACTAAAGCATACAGTGCATCCAAAATTTACTATGGATGGCATTTGGTATAATCACACAATTGTCCATTCATCACTTCAATCATTATTAGAGCATTTTCATTATTTCCATAATAATAACAAACAAAAACAGACAAACAAGAAAATTCCTCACCCCTCCATCTCTCTATGCTTCCCCCAATGTACATATCTGCTGAATCTGGCTATTCTATCCAAAGTATATAATCAATGGCTTTAGTGTAATCACAATGTTGTGCATTCATCATCTCAATAAATTTAGAACAATTTCATTATTCCAAAAAGAAAGACTCCAAACCAGTTAGAATTCCTTCCTCAAACTTACATAACCACTAACCTAATTTCATCTTTATAAATTGATTTATAGTTACATTTTATATAAATGGAATCATACAATATGTAGTACTCTGTGTCTAGTATCTTTCACTTAGTAGAATGGGTTTTTTGTTTTTTTTTTTTGCCTGATATTAACATTTTGTAGTACTAACTTGCATTTGTTCAGCTTCAAGGAAAAACATTCTTATATATGCAATTCTACCCATATTCATATTTCACACTTTGATATTTCACAAAATATATTTAGTACATAATAGGAAAATCCTACAGTATTTGTCCTTTTGTGTCTGGCTTGCTTCACTCACATGCATGTTGGTATATTAACATGAGAATTAGATACCTTTTTCTGTTCTTCATGTTTCAAATTACACTTGAACTCATTTTCCAAAATATCCAATTATTAGTTTTTAGAGCTATATGAAAAAGCTACAACTTGACCAAATTGGATTTTTCAGCAAAAACCTTTGTTGCTTCCATATATGAAAATACTAATATGTTGAGGTGATACTTATTTCATACTCTTAAAAATTTCCTCATCCAATATTCCCAGGTCACTTCACAATCCTACATTGATTTATTACACATTTTCAATCATAAGACTTTTTCAATATTCTGGATTCTTTGCTGAATTGGTACACATAAATTGTATTATTTTGAAATATGAGTTTTCCTATATGAAATCCAGCTGCAGGTTTATCCATTTGAACTTCAGAATGTTTGTGTCCTCATTGGAAGACTATTGAAGTTACTTGGAAATGCATGCTCACTGAACACATTATTTCATTTATTACCTGAAGATTGTTTCAAATAATGTGAATTCCTACATCTCCTACAGATGTTGCTGTATGAATAAATGATTTCATGTAACATTCATTGAATAACATTTCCAGCATAAAATATCTTTCACTCCCCCTAGGGGTTATGTCCCTCTAGAAAGACTTTTCATGATTACTTTTGTTTGTTTGTTTGTTTGTGTGTTTGTTTGTTTGTTTGTTTAAGTGGTTATTCCTACATTGAATTTTTTGCCCACCAAGGTTGGTCCTTGAGTAAATGGTTGTACACATTGATTACAAAGTGTTGTTTCTGCTTTTGTGTTCCTTCATTTCATTTAAAGTATAACATACATTCAGGCATTCCCACATTGAGTGCAGATGTAAAAGTTTTCTCCTATCATTTTCTAGTTTATTTATAATTTGGAGTAATAGGTGAAGACTCTTCTACTCTTATTGTTAGTTCACTCACATCATCAAACCATCAAACAGACAATTTTGCTACAAATATGACATTTTACTGATTCTTTTTAGTATGAATTTAGATAAGATGAAGCAATAAGTATAATGAAAAGCTTTTCTATATTGGTTACAAACATAATGTTTCTTCAGTGTGTGAGTTCTGTGGTAAGAAGGTTAATTTTACGGTTGCAAATCTCTTCTATATGCTGAATAATGTTACTGAATGCTGTCACATACATTTAAGTCAGAAAATTGCCTGACAGTTTTCCAATAAACATGTTTTTTTTTTCAATTTGAATTATTTTATGTTGTGTAAGCTTACAAAAGTAAAATAAAGTTTTTCCATTCTTATGAAAACATTTATATAGATTCTCTCTTACATGTCATTTAAGGCCAGTTTAAAAGCTTTCCCACTTAGACAACATTCATGCGGATTCTCCTCACTGTGAGTTGTCTCTCTCATGTTGCTAAGGGTTAATGATGGCCAACCCACATAGAAGACATTCACAGGATTTCACTTGCATGTGAGATGCTCTCATGTTTACAAATGTCAGAATAATGAGTGAAGGCTTTCCCACAGAGATAGAAATTCTAGTTTTTCTCTAGTGTGAATTTTCTCATGGACTCTAAGATAAGAACATGTTCTGTAAGATTTCCTACATAGATGGCATTTTTAGTGTTTCTCTCCAGTGTGAGTCCTCACATGTCGTCTAAGAACAGAACTAAAGGCAAAGGCTATCCAACATAAATAACATTCATAGAGTTTCTATCCAGTGAGTTCTCTGAGGTTGTATAAGGGCTGAAAATTATTTGTAGCCTTTCCCACATTGGTGACATTCATAGGGTTTCTCTCCAGTGTGAGTTATCTTGTGTTGCCTTACAAACACAGAGGAAGACACATTTTGCCTGAGATATTGGCAAGCCAGCCTATGAAGTCAGTGACTTTTAAAATGTAGCTAGAGAGTTCTACCAAGAAGAATGGGCTCAAGTGGACACATCCCAGAGAAAACTGTTCAGAGATGTCATGGCAGAGATCATCAGACATCTGGTTTCAGTGGGAATTCTGGTCTTCAAATCAAATGTGCTTTCCAAATTGCAGCAAAAAGACCTGTGGAAAGAAGGAATAGGTTTTCTTCAAGACTGGAGTTCAGGCAGGCAAAGTGGCCATAAGAAAAAAGAAATGGTAACCACGCAAAATATCTTCAGGGAAGATGGGTCTTCCATCATGTCATTGAGATCTTACAGTCAAAAGAATCCCTTGAAATGAAATGATTTGCAAGAAGACTTCACATGCAAATCAACAGTTTCTCAAAATGTGTCAACTCAGAAGAGAAAGAAACCCATTTTCAGCAAACTATTTGATAAGGCCCTCAGTGCTTGGTAATGTTTTACTCACCATAATCAAGTTCACACTAGAAATAAATCAGATGAGTATCATGCAAGTGGTAAAGCCTTTATGAAATCCTATGCCTTTAAATGATTCAATGGATTGGACATTGAAGAAAAACCCTATGAAAATCATATATGTGGTAAAAGCTTCAATCAATCTTCAGGTCTTAAGGAACATGAGAGTATTCACACTGGAGAGAAATGTTAGGAATGTCTTCTTTGTAGGAAAACCTTTACCTTTTCTACTGACCTTAGACAATATGAAAGGATTCACACTTGAGGAAAACCCTGCAAATGCCATCTATGCAAAAAGGCCTTCCCCCACTGTGGTGATCTTAGAAAACATGAGAAGACTCACACTTAAGTGAAAAACTTTGAATACAATCTATGTGAGATAATTTATCAGAGATGTTCTCTAATTAAAGGACATGAGAAAACTCACACTGGAGAATGTGATCTTTATAAGAAAGCCTTCAAACATTGGTCCCACTCTAGACAACATGAGAGTATTCACATTGGGGAGAAACTCAAGAATGTCCTCTATGTGGAAAGTCTTCAATCATTTTTATGATGTCTTGATTAGGATGCTTTCATAACTTCAGAAATGTAAGCTTTTACCCTAATAAATTTCCCTGTATAAATGCCAACCCATTTCTGGTACTTTGCATTGGCATCTAAGAAAATAGTCTTACTTAAAATACACAGATTCAGAGAATTTTGGAGACTGGGGCAATCACTACACACTGTATACCCCAAGTATAAATTTCAATTCAATAAATTTTTATCGGGATTCTCCCTAGTCCAGCATTGAAGGATAAATTCTTCCACTTTTGGACCTAGCAGCTGAATGAATTTCTTGGAGGAATAAATGAGAGTTAAACTACATATTTAATGGAGCATAAATGGAAATTCTATTACAGAATATCAAGTCTCCTCCCACATATTAATATTCACTCTCTTCCTCTCACCTCTGATCTACCATTCCTACAATAAATAGAAATAAATATTCATCTCCAGATACTTCATGGAGTTCAGGTACATCTTGCCTGGATCACTGATTAACAAGTAAGGGGAACACTTATCTTGCTGATGCTATGTTTATGTCCTAGAGGAGTCCAGTAAGTAAGTAAGTACTCTAAGATTATCAAGTTAAAACTTTTATTTCATTTATTACCATAGATGAATGGTGGATGGGAATGGGAGAGGATATGTAAATAATGGGTTCAACCTCTTAGTTCCTGAATAGAGCACTTGGGGAGGAATTGGTTTATCCTTTTCTGTGTAGCTGGCTGAAAAAAATAATGTAAAAGACAGGTAGCTAAACAGTTTTAGGATGACTGGTTTAAGGCTTTATATTCTCACTCTATATAAGAAAGGAATCTTTTGCACTGAGTAAGGGGTGGTACATATCTTGTAATTATCCTTATGAGTTTTAATACTGACGTGTTTCTATTTCATCAGAGCAGAATGGAATATGCTAAATGAAATATATGAGTACGTTTTGTGTAATCAGGACCTGTAACACCTTGATTGCTCCTATTTCATACTCTTAATGATCATCCCTTTCTGTTGTACAGAAAGACATATTTTAGTTACTGGGATATCATGTGATTTTTCCTATTTTATTGATGTAATGTATTATATTGATTGGTTTCCTTATATTAAACCATTCTTACATTCCTGATGTAAATTTCATTAGATCATAGTGTTAACCTTTTTTTTTACAAGTACTTGAGTTCAGTTGGATAATATTTTATTTTATATTCATGAAGAATTCTTGTAAATAATTGTTGTTTCTTGTGATGCCTTTATTTGGCTTTGGTATAATTCTTGCCTCAAAGAATGAGTTAGGAAGTATGTCCTTCTCTTTAATTTTTTGAAAGAAGTTGAGGGGAATTGAGTTAATTATTCTTTGCATGTTTTGTAGTATTCACCGGTAAAATCATGGTAGTGGGAGGCGACTGTGGCTCAATCAGTGGGGCTCCTGTTTGCCATATGGGGGGCCCCAGGTTCGGTTTCCGGGGCCTCCTGGTGGGGGCGGGCCCGCCCGCGCAGCGTGGTTGGCTGACCTGGCGAGCGCGGGCAGCAGGGGGGAATAAATGAATAAATAAATAAAATCTTAAAAAAAAAAATCATGTGGTAGTGAACTTCTATTTATAGGGTTGCTTTTGAATAGTGATTCAATCTCTTTATTTGTTATTGGTCTTTTGAGATTTCTTCTTGATTCAGTAGTGGTAATTTGCATGTTTCTAAGAATTTTTCATTTTATTCTAGGTTTTTAAATTTGTAGGTATAAATTGTTATAATATTCTCTTATAATTCTTTTTGTTTAAGGATATTTGTTATGTCCCTGTTTCCCTTTCTTCTCCTTATTGACCTCTCTTTTTTCTTTTGGCGGTCTAGCTAAAAGGTGTCCATTTCATTGATATTCACACAGAACCAACTTCTGATGTTATTGATTCTCTGTTTTTTTTTTTAAATAAATAATTTGGATTTCATTTTTCTTTTCACTCAAAAGTGCTATTTCTTTACATCTGAAAACTTCGGTTTAATTGGCTCTTCTTTACCTAGATCCTGAAGGTGTGAAGTTCAAATATAGTTTTGAGATCTTTCTTTATTCTAATGTGATTCTAGCTCCTGCATTTCCTCAAACTGCCTAGGCTGCATCCCATAAGTTTAGATATGTGGTGTTTTCATTTTCATTTGTATACATTTTCTATTTTCCTTTGTGATTTCTTCTGTAACATATTAGTATTTAAATATGTGTCATTTAATTTCTAAATATTTTTAAATTGTATCTTTTTTTTCCTTTTTTGACCCTCATATTCTCCATAACTGCTTATTTTTAAATTTACATTGTCTTTTATGGTTCACCAATTTTAATCCCTTATCATTTCTTATTGTGTATGTTTTAAGATGATTCTTTTCTGATTATTTTGGTTATGCATTGAACATCTTAAAACTATATCAGTCAAATTGGAAATTTGGAGTTGTATAAGTGCTATCCTAATTTTAACTTAACAATATAGTTTGAATTTATGCTGTTAATAAATATGATATGCACAAATTATGTCCCTGTACTCCTCAAAACCCCTCATTCTATTGTTCTGCCATGAATTACACCTTTATAACTGTGTGCTTAAGGACATAGGTTTAAAAATTATGTTTCATAAATGTGTATTTTAATTCATATTAGAAATAAAATTGGAGTTACAAACCAAAAATATTCACCCACATAATTACCTTTACTGGGGAGATGTATTTCTTCATATTGCTTCAAGTTACTGTCTAGTATCATTTACTTTCAATCTGAATAACTCTTTTAAAAACTTTTGATGGTCTACTTGCAATAAACTCCCTCAGCTTTTGTTTATCTAGCAATGTCTTAAATTCACCCTCATTTTTGAAGAACAGTTTTGCCAGATATTGGTTTCTAGATTGAAAGTTTTTTTCCCCTTCTTACTCTCTCAATATGTCATTCACCGCCTTCTGGAACTCATAATTTCTCCTGGGAATTAGATCTTAATATTCTTTATGATCCCTTGTACATGATGAGTGGGACCTATTTCAGCTTTCAGGATTATCTCATTATCTCTGGATTTCAACTGCTTTAGTACTATCAAACAAAGTGGTTATTTGTAAGTAAATTCCATTTGTAGTTCCTTGAGTTTGTGGGAGAGCATATTAATGTCTTTCATCAAACTTGGGGAACTTGTCAATTATAAAAAAAAAAATACTCTTCTTGACACTTATCCCATTTTTCTACTTCTGGTATTCTCATGCTTGTGTTTGTTCACTTATTAATGTTCTAGAGGTTTTCTTCTTCAATTTTATTCAACATTTTTTGTTTCTCTCCAGATTGAATATTTACAATTGTCCTATACTCAAGTTGCCTAATTCATTTATCTGCCTGGTCAAACCTGCTGTTGAAACTATGCAGAGAGGTTTTTTTTTTATTTATTGTACTTTTCAAATCCAAAATTTTATTTGGTTTCTCTTTATAATTACTATTTTTTTATTAATGTGGTCATTTTCATAGGTCACTCCCCTAATTTATTTTAGTGGATTTTTCAGGTTTTCTTTTCCTATTATTTAACTAGTAATTCCAAGGATATGTTTCTTCAGGAATGGTTGCTATTCCATTATTTTATTCCTTTGCATGTTTCATTTCTCTTGTTTCTGTATGTGCCTTTTAATTTTTGCTTAAATCAAGACATTTTAATATTTTGCTGTGTTAATTTTGGTATCAGATTTTTCTTCCACCCCTCGAGGTTTTCTCATTGTGGTTGTTATTGAGGGCTATAGTAAGCTATTTGTTTAGCAAAATTTGAAGACTGTGGTTTCCACTGAGATTCCCTTGAACACCAGGAGATAAAATTAATAATAATATAAACACCTGCTCCAGTCTTTGCAATTGGCTGTGTTGGATCTCTTCTCAGCACTTAGGCAGAATTGCCCTAAACCTAGTGATCAGCCTATGGTGAAAGCTTAGGTTTTCAGATTTTTAAAAAAATTTATTGAAGTATATCTTTCATACATGAACATACATAAGCAATGAGTGTATATAAAAAGTTGTGAACTTACAAAACAAAACATGCATAACATCATACATGGGTCCAAAACATCACATATGATTGAAAGAGTACAGTTGACACATACAATACAGCTATAGTGACTCAGGAGAATAATTTTAGAGTGTTATTTTTAGGAAGATGGAAAATTCAGGTGAACCAGCTTTTATGGGGAAATTTAGAAAACAATGCATACTTGTGTGCAAAAGATCTGGATGTACATGGTTTCCTAAATGACTGTGGTATCAGCTTTATCTTTCTTGAGCCTATTGTTGTGGGTTGCAAAGACTAGCCTCCTGAGAGCCTCGTTGCTCAAATGTGTCCTCTCTCCAAGCCAAACTCAACATATATATGCATTGCCTCCCTCCCAGTGTGGAGCATACATCCCAGGAATGAGCCTCCCTGGCACCAAGGGATTACTACCAAGCACCAACTATCAATGCAACTAGAAAAAGTCCTCAAATAAAAGGGGGAAAAGGTAAAGAGAAATGAGTTTATATGGCTAAGATACTTCAAAGTTTGTCAGGAGGTCACCCCAGAGGAAACACTTATGCACATCTCAGCAGGATCACATAGACTGCCAAAGTGGATACTACCCTCAAATAATGGGGTTCCTGAAGGCTCTGGAGACACCCAGGACCTACGGTCAGGGAAGATAGCTCTGGGGGTTGGTGCCTTGCCAGTGGGCCATACTTTGGAGTTTGTGCTCTTGAGAGTGACAGATTTGGACTCATTTATATTTTCCCTACACATGGTTCAACTGTCCTTTCTATTTAAACCTATACTTCATGCTGCAGTTTGTAGGTGTACATCCAAGAGTCTTGAGTCTTTGTGCTGCCCATGTGCCAGCTGCATGCAGAACCTCACCAGAGTTGCAAAATCTACTCTACAACTCATTGGACTCACCCAGGACAACTAACAATGAGGTGATGCTGGGCAATGACCATCCCAAGGAATAGAGAGAGTCTGCAACTGCAAGCAAGTTATTCCCACCCATCTTCCCCATGGCATATAAGACCCCTCTCAATTACAGGTGGAGTAGACATCACCATCCCAGAATCCTAAGAATTGGGGAAAGAACTATGGACTAGAGTGAGCTTACTGGTATTCTACTATAGACATATTGTGATTCTAGCAATGGAAGAAATTACATTGCTGTGGAGCCAGTGGCCACTGGAAGCTCTGGGGGCAGGGAAGGGAAAAACAGTTGTAATACGGGACATTTTTGGGACTTAGGAATCATTCTGAATGACATTGCAATGACAGATATAGGCCATTTTATGTCACCAAGAAATATGCAGAGCTGCGTGGGAGATAGTGTAGACAACAAAGTGAACTATGGTCCATGCTTAATGGTAAAGCCCCAGGATGAATTTATCAATTGCAATGAATGTGCCACACTAATGAAGGATGTTTATGTGGGAGGGTGTTGGAGGTGTGGGGAGTGGGGCATAGAGGAATCCCTATATTTTTTGTGTAATATTTATGTAATCTAAGTATCTTTTAAAAAATAAAAAGAAATTATTATTTTAAAAAAATGTAAATGATGAAACTATTATTGGAAACTGGAATAAAGATCATCCCTTTTAAAGTTGCTGAGAACTGAGCAAAATTGACTCTGGATGTTGTATGGAACAGAATTTGAAAATGGTGAGCCTGGACATTAGGCTGAAGAGCTTTCCAAAGTAAACTTTGAGAATGCAACTTGGCCTCTCCTTGCAGCTTTTAGCAAAATGTTAGATGAGAAAGATATGCTGAGAAAAGTAGTGTTGAGCACAAAGAAGACAGAAACTTGATTTCTAAACCTCTGGAAATCAAGCCCCCAGAAAATAGTGCCAATTTGAGGACTTAATTAAACTCTGGATTTGTAAAGCTTGATTGAAAATGCAGTTATCTTGCCCCGGGGATTTGAACAGTGTGAACTGTGGTCTATGGTTGGTGGCAAGGCTCCAGGATGTGTAAGTTCATTGAGGTTGGTGGGCCACACTGTGGGAGATGTTTGTGTGGGATGTGGTGGGAGGTGTGGGAGGTGGGCAACATGGGAATCCCAGTGGGTTCTGTGTAATATTTTAGGTAATCTAAGCACCTCTTAAAATATATGTATATATATATATATAAATAACATTTTTGTAAGCAAATACACATATATGCATATATATTTATATATCATTTTACAAATGTTTGTATGTATTGTGAGAATTTTGATTTTTACCCATAATAAAAAAAAATAAAATAAAATAAAAAAAAATAAAAAATAAAGCAATTTAATTTATCAATAAAAAAAATGCAGTTATCTTGGAGAGACTTGTGGAAAATCTTACTGTCTGGTGGCATGGACTCTTGCTCCTTCCATGCTAAAACAAGGATTTTGAGAGAGGTGTATGAACAAAACCACTGTTATCCTGGACCAAAATGGACATTGAAGGGAGATGTGGAAGAGAAAACAGTTTTAAGAGGAAAACCACAGAAGCTGAGGTCAGGAATTAAGACAACTCCTTGGGCCAAGAGAGGGTACACATTTACATGAATAGAAAGACTGAGTTTGTCCCAGAATTTCAAGAGAATGGGTAGTCCAGCCAGATATTTAGTGAGAGTTTTGCTGCCCTAGAGTACAGGGAGGGGGAGCACATTCCTGAAGTGTGAGTGATAGTAAGGTCAACACCCTATATGTCTGAGAGGGGTGGGCATGACCCCCATGGATTAGGGAAGGCCAGGTCACCATCTAGTTGCTCTAAGAGGGTTTGAACTGTATGCTAGAGTTTAAGGAGGATATTACCTTCGCCTCACTGTATTAGAGGGGTTAAGACTAGACCCCAGGGATGGGGAAATGTGTAGCCATCACGTCAATGCCCTTGGAGGCTGAGGCCTGGAGCTTGGTTGCCTTGCAGATACTTATTGAGGATGGCACCAAGAAAATGGCCATTGGGCAAGCCTTTGGAAAAGGTGAGTCCCCATGAGGGCCCAGGGAGAAGAAACTATAATCTTAAGAATGATTCTTAGACTCTGGAATCTAATGAAGTGTGCCCAAAATGTTTACAGAACTGTAGGGGAATCTATAACTTATGTTTCCCTCCCAATTTCTCCTTATGATAATCCAAATGTGTATCCTTTGCCTGTCCCTTTGTATATTGTAAACAGATAAATGGTTCTGTAAGTTTCAGAGGCCTACAGCCAGATTGACTTTGCCCCAAGACAAACTATTTCTTTAAACTGATTATAATATAATTTTGCATTTAGCATACTTACAGAAATAGTGTTCAGAATACTGTAATGACTTTTTGGAACTCAGAGGGTGGAGTTTAGGAGTTTGGTATTGTTTATGAATTCCAAAAGTAGATATTGGATTTTGTTTGTAAATTGGTCTTTTCCTCTGGGCATATTAGATTGTATTAATTTCAGTGGTTTCAATTTTACTTGATTAAATTATGATTAAGGCTTTGATTGGGCCACAGCAGTAGGACATTGACCAAGGGGAATAGGAACTCATAGAGGAAATGACATGCCAGAGGGGAGAGTTGGAGTTTTCATGTTGGAGCACTGTGAAGTAAATACATGGAGAAGCAAATACATGAGGAAAGAGAGAAGGCTCCATTAGATGTGAGAGAGGCCCCAGGAAGAGATTGAGCCTGATTGTTTACACCTGACCTTGTGAGGAGAGCAGAGCTGGTGAGCCTGGAAATAAATGAGCCTTGGGGAGAAAGACAAGCCTTATGCTAGCCTAGAGCTGAGAATGGAAGGAGCTGGGACCATGGAGCTTTATGTGTAAGAGGAAGGTTGAACCCTCACGAAGGCTGGCAGCTATCTTGCTCCAACTTGTGGCAACAGACTTTGGTGAGGGAAGTAGCTTACTCTTTATGGCCTGGTGACTGTAAGCTTCTACCTCAAATAAATACCCTTTAAAAAAAATACCCTTTATAAAAGTCAACAGATTACTGGTACTTTGCATTGACACTCCTTTGGCTGACTAATACAGTGCAGCAATACTTAGGGCTAAGAATCAGATCTCTCCATTGAAAGAGGCAGGATAGACAGATTTTCAACCTCTTATGTTTCATTTTATTTGATCAAGAATATAGAATAGAAATTGATGAATGCACAACTATATAATTATACCAAATACTATTGAGTATTTGCATGGAGAAGCAAATACGTGAGGAAAGAGAGAAGGCTCCATTAGATGTGAGAGAGGCCCCAGGAAGAGATTGAGCCTGATTGTTTACACCTGACCTTGTGAAGAGGTATACATTATTCATATGTATCAATAAAACTGATTTGTATAAAAAGAATCTAAAATAGAGATTTGAACATAAAAGAGACAAAGAACTGGATAGTAGAGTAAACACCTAGATTTTAAATTGCCTGCCCTTAAAAGAAAAAGAGTGAAATGAGGGTACTAATTTTCAATTGGTGTTCAGGGAAGTTCCATATAAGATGTGAAATTTGAAGAAGCCCCTTAAAGAAGAGAAGGCAGGAGCCCTGAGTACATGAAGAAGTCTATTCCCAGCAGAGAATATCCAGGACAAAGACCCTTAAAAATGATGGTTTCTGATGTTCAAGGTGAAAAGGAGTTCAGTGTGGCAGGGAAAGGAGTAAAAAAACTGACAAGAGAGAGGGTTTCAGAGGATGTTTATGAACAAGGTGGCCTCAATGCTGCTGAAACTCCAATTTCAGGGAGTCCTTTATCCATGTGCTGTACCACTCACACTTCATTAATTTGGTTGCGAAGCTATCCCACCAAATGGAAAATAACTAGTCTTATTGCCATTTTTTGGATTGTGTCAAGACTCTGTATACAGAAGACACATAATGGAATATATGAACTCAGATACCCCTCTTCTGAGGCCTGCTCACAACCCATCAAACCCACATTGCACACACACACATACAGAATGCACACTTTGGAAGCTTAGGGCTGAGTTAAAATCATGCTCTTCTGACACTCAGCCACACTGATTATTCCAGGAGTAAATACAATCCAAGCTGACAACATCAGCTTTTTTATTCCCCAAATACTTAGAAACGTTGCTCTGAAATTCCAGCTGACAAGTCTCCCTTGCACATGTAAACATGGTGCTTCCTTTTCTTATGGTCACTTTCTGACCTGTGTTTAAAGGAACATAAAAATCTCCTCCATAATAAAAGAGGAAGGAACTAAAAGGACTTAATGTAAAAGGAAAGATATAAACTCAGGTATTCCCTGAGAGACTGTTATTATGAATACCTTCTTTGGTTCTAACAAAATTCTAAGTCCAGCTAAATCCCCTTGGAGCCAAGAAAAACTAATAAAAGATCCAAAAGCAATTCATCCAAAAGACAAAGGCAGTGATTTCTTTTTACAGTGACAAGACACTTAATAGATTGAATACTCCAAGAGTAAAATGACCAATGGGAATAAACAAACATTTCCCAATTGAAAATATATAGCAAGTACAAAAAAGGTTGGGAATTTTTATGTGATGTATTGAAGTCTTTTTAAATTATATTAATTGCAAGATTTTTGGAATCAGATATGCCTGAATTTGAATCCAAGGTGTGCCATATTTTAGTTGATAAATTTTGAGCTTCAAAACTTTCACCTGTGTAGTAGGCATTATGGCATCCATCCTCCTAAGACACTTAAAAGACTTAACCAATACACAAAGAAACCTCAGCATGGCTCCATCCTGTTAGTGAAGAATTGCTTACCACTGGTGATGAGATGAGGAGCATTTTTCTTGTAACTCTCAAATGTCACCTTCATTTTGCATCTCTCAGACTGAATTCAACAGCCCTATTTCATTTCTTATGCTCCCTCCCAGCAAATACAGACAGGAATCTTCTCTAGATTATGAAAAGATTAAAGGCAACCTGTGGTCCAATGGAAAGAAAAACACCTTCAAATGACAACAGACAGTGATGCATTTTTAAAAATCAATCTAACCACAAAAGGCTAAAAGGCACAATAAGGAAAATGGATGTGAAAGAAAGGTGGCAAGATGTATAAAAAGTGATATATTAACTAGATGGAAGCAGAACTTTCTAAGTTTGAAAAACAATGGAGCAAATGTGAACAACGATAGATATTCACACATTCCTTCAAATATATCTATATAGACATAGAAGAACTAAATGGCAAAGAACAAAGTTTAGGTAACAAACCTGCAGTTCTTTGTTTGAAAGATTATTTTTTAAAAGGAAGAAAAACATACCCTAGTATACAAAAGCAATAGGGAAGTAAATGGGCAATGAACAACATAGTTAACTTCCCTTATAAAAGAATAATTGCCAAGGTGCAGGTGTAGGAGGCTGCCTGCCATACAGCTTCTCAATCCTCATCATATAAGCTTGGGCAAGCCTGTTCCCAGAACACTAAAGCCTCTTAAACTGGAAAATGAGTCCTTACTACTATCCTCCAGAGCGAGCATTCATGCTTCTCCATAAACTTTGCTTGGCCATAGCCATAATTGCTTCACGTCCCCGAGGAGGCAGGAGATCCCACTATTTTAAAAATGCAAGTGTGTCTCTGGTCCTGAGGAGAGCTTGCAACCCTTGAAGGAAATTCTGCTGTGTGATTTTTGAATAATTTTGCAGGTAAGACCTGGAATTTCTAAAAAGAAATATTGCCAAGTAAAAGTTGTAGTATATCTGTTCCCTGTAGTATATATATTTTAAATAAAAATAAACCTTTTTAATGTGACTATCCAATGTGAGAGTATATGTCTCATGAAATGCTTTTCAAGGGAAATGTCTACCTCCATTTGATTGGATATTTCCCATCAATAAAGATACTTGTTTAAATATACCTCATATTAAATGTAAAATAAAAACAATTCCTCGATTCACTGCATACACTACCAATGCTAATTCCCATTTGCCTAGACCCATTTAATGGCAAAACACCTTGGATAGATATTCAACTTTTCCTGGAACTGCTTTATTCCTGCCTTTCCCTCTTCTAAAGGCTTCCATTCCCATCTCTTAGTCATCCATAATGTGTCCTGCATTGCTGACGCAAATGGACACTTCCTTTTAAATATAATTTTAAAAATCATTAACTGAGCAAGGAGGAAACAAGTGCAAGACTTTCTCAGCTCTGGGCTAGGCTTGATTGGCTTTAGATGAGCTCAAGTAAAAACTCTTGGCTTCCATCCACCCTGACTCTTTCCTGCAGGATCTATGGACTTTCCTACTCACTTGGATGGTATCTGTAAGATGGTCTTTCTACAGAAGTCTGAATTCCTGCCTGGGTGGTTGGTGATGGAGAATGAAGCTCTATCCTCACAAAAGACAGCAAGAGAATCAAGCATCAGTCCCCAAACTAGATTTAGGACCCCAAAAGAAACAACCATGTGTTGACCAGCCCAAGGGTACACAAGATAATGGACAACAGCAAGGAAATATATACTGTTTCCCTATATTTGGCATTAGGCACCTCTCCCTCTTGTTGCTCCAACCCCTGAGCATTAATTTCCCTGTGGGACACTGGTCTGGACAGAATAAAAGGTTTGCTTATTGATTCTCTGTTCTTCAGAGACCAGGCTGTGAGTCAGGGGAATCCAGGTGTTATTAGTCCTATCTTCCATACTTCTAACCTGGTAGAAATTTACCCCATCCATTGACTTAAAATTTACTCCAAAAGTTAACACTGAAGGATCCATGTATACGAGGTCTCTTGATTTTCCAATTCACTGACTTGAGATGTGTATTCAGTCCTAAGAGTTCCTATGAGAAAATTGCTATTCTTCACATCAAATAACTGGAGATCTGTGTTCATTTGATATAAAATCATGGATGCTTAAACACTTTAGTTGATAATACTATTCCAAATCAATTAGGAATATTATAACAAAATTAATACCTGTAATTGAATCTCTCATTTATAAAATGGTTGCTAATTATAAGATGTACATTATAGTGAATGTCTCAATTCAACATAATGTACATCTTTTACCATATACATTATAGTGAATGTCTCAATTTAATTTCCCCCATATCCTTAAAGGATGCTCAATTAATTTAGTTAAGAGATAGAGTATAGTTTATTTTTGTAAATAATGAAAAGAAAACTAATATTTATATATTTTAATTTTTCATTATAGAAACAAAAATATAACTCAAAAATTTGCATTTTACAATTTACTGGTAAATATGCATTCATGATATTGTACTGTCATCAATATATATTACTTGAAGTTTAAAGCAACTCAAACACAAAATCTGAAAATATTTTAGATGTTAGATTTTATTGAAATGAACTTTCAAAATTATGTCAATGTTGATGTATGTTCTATTATTTATCACTAAAATCTTTAGGAAATCCAAAAAGCTGTATTAAAAGTAAATTTTTTTCTTCTTGAATCTTCTGAAACATGCCAGTTTGAATTAGCCTTCAGATTTTCAGGCCAAAATATATGCAAATAAGGATAAGCAGAACATGTTTTAACATGTTTATGGTATTTGTTTACAGTTATGACAGAAATACATTCAACTTTCTGATACTGAAAAAGTATCTTAATAAAGAAAAACCATGATGGGCCAAGTTACTTCTTAGTAAAAGATATATCACATCAATCAATTTTTACATCAAATTTTAAAAGCATTCAAAAAACATTTCTGTCTTCTAATTGCCAAGCAGTGTATTCATGTGGTAGAAAAAGATGCAATAGACATTTAAAATTCTCAAACTAGGGAAGCGGCTGTGGCTCAATCAGTAGGGCTCCCGTTTACCATATGGGAGGCCCCGGGTTTGGTTCCCAGGGCCTCCTGGTGAAGGCAAGCCAGCCCACACGGCGTGGTTAGCTGACCCAGCGAGCACAAGCAGCAAGGGGGGGATAAATGAATAAATAAATAAAAATCTTAAAAAAAAAAAATTCTCAAACTATTCCATTTCATAAAATAAGAAATTATTGCTGTTGCTTGGAAAATATGCCTCACATTTCATCTCAAATTTACTTTAAATGCTCACATATAATTCTGTAACATCTCTGAATAGACATGTTTCATGTGGCGGTTTTCAATTAATGTTGAAAAATACTTGATAATTCTAATCAATATTAATGGCTGATTAGTGGATCAATAATTTATTCAGTAATATTGATGGCATATGGACCTATGCAAGGAATGATCTGATATTTTCTGTGTAATTCTACCCATCAATAATACTTAAGCCAAGAATCTGATATATGGTCCATTCAGTGGTAGTATGTTCCCCTGTGATTTGAGAAACAAAAATACATTAACACAATGTCAAGATTTTTCTTTTCTTTCCTTTCCTTTCCTTTTCTTTCTTTCCTTTCTTTCTTTTCTTTTCTTTTCTTTCTTACTTTCTCTCTCTCTCTCTCTCTCTCTCTCTCTCTCTCTCTCTCTCTCTCTCTCCCTCCCTCCCTCCCCTTCCTTCCTTCATTCTTTCTTTTTCTTTTTCTTTTTTTAAAAGAGCAACTCAATGATTTGGGGGTGAGTTAATACAATACAAAGTGCCTAAAGGAAAAAGCACAAAATGGCTCTTAACACCAATGTCAGTACTCATCTTATATGGTTACAACTAAGAATATTAATAATTTGGGGGATACTCATCACTTTTCTAGAATGTAAATCAAAGCCATTAACTTGAAATTTAGGTATATACACATTACATATGCAACTTTACACAAATACTTTTCATAAGTACCATTACACTTTAAAATATTGGAAACTTAGTATCTGTGACAATTTGTATTTTTACTTAGAATGAGAAGAGAACATTCAACTAGGGAGGTTTATACTGATAATAAAGCTCTTCAAGTTAACATTGACTTCCTCTCCTTTTATACTTAACACAGGCTGTACAATGTCCTCAGAGGGTTCATTGTGTGAAAAATGTCAGGCATAGCATAAGACCTTACTTTGAAAGGAAACTAACAAGAAAGCAAATTAGAAGGTGAGACTTCATCTTTGTTTTTAAATAAGTGGTCTTAATTTTTCTTCTTATAGAAAAATTTAAATCTCTTTATTATAAATACATCTAAATAATTCATTTTTGCAGCTTTCAGGTAAAGTCCAGCACTTTGTTTATACAAAGTCTATGAGAAGAGATCAGAAGAGATCATCTAATCTTAAATCATGACACCATCCATTCAAGTCCTTTGACACAATCCCTTGCCACTAAGAGCTCAGAATGCTGGATATGCCATAGGAGTTAGTTTCAAAACCTGTGAGATTTCTGTTACAGTCATATATTTTAACATCTTGCTTATAGCAAAAATCAGCAAACCACGTTTTCTTAGGTCCCATGCACTATCATTTTATACAGTTCTTTTCTAGTAACAGAAATTCTTTCTCTGTACAGTCCACAACAACTACTACAAACTCAGTGTTAGTAGAGTAAGTGCACAGGGAAAACTGAAGAGATTCTTGGTCACAATATACCTATTTAGAAAATGTGTATTATTACCAACTATCTCTTCTATATCATTTCCTATTGTAGGGGCAATATGTACAACTTCATTCATAGAAAATTGTTAATTATGGTTGTTTTCCCTGCTATATCTTGCCCCAAAATGTGAACTTTGTGCTTCTGGTGATTGAACAGTCTCCAAATCCTGGTGAAGAGAATTCCCATTTTCAGGCAACAAGCCAATCTCCAGCCACCAGGTTGCCTGGCTTTCCCGGTTCAGGCTAAGGGGGAGAAGAGGGACACCCCAAAGACTCATCTTCTCATAGACCATCTCCTCCCCTTATGCCTCTTGGGCAGCTGTAGTGGCAGCTTCTACATGGGTGATGAGCAAATCTGAAATTTTAAGCAAGAATTTTCCATTCCCATTCCCTCAATCTCTTGGGAAACTGCAATCTACTATTTTTTGCTATGAATTAGCTTCCTCTAAGTATTCCACATGAGCAGGATCATACAACATTTCTCTTTTGTATCTGTATTATTTCACCCAGAATGATGTCTTTAGGGTTTATCCATGTAGGCGCATGTATCAAATCTTCATTCTTTCTTGTCCAGGGAATTTTATTGAGGTGAAATTCACATAACATAAAAGTAACCATCTAGAAGTGAACAGTTTAGTGGCATTTAGTATATTCACAATGTGGTGCAACCACCAGCACAATCTACTTTCTAAATATTTTCATCACACAAACCCTTGCCAGTAAGAGCTCAGCATGCTGGATATGCCATTGGTGATCTTTAATAAGAGTTAGTTTCAAAACCTGGGAGATTTCTGCTACAGCCATATATTCTAACATCTTGTTTATAGCAAAAATCAGCAAACCAGGTTTTCCTAAAAGGAAACCCCAGACCCATTAAAGCATTCACTCACCATTCCCACCTCTCCCCAGACCCTGACAACCACCAATCTGCATGTTGTCTCCATGGTTCTATTGATTCTGGATATTTCATATAAATAGAATCATATAATATTTAACCTCCTGTGCCTGACTTCCTTCACTTAGCATAAGGTGCCCAATGTTCATCAACTTTCTAGCATGTATCAGTATTCAATCCCTAATGACCAATGATGTTGAACATCTTTTCAAGTGCTTTTTGCCCATTTGTCTATCTTTGGAGAAATATTTATTTGAGTCCTTTGCCCAGTTTGAAATTGTATTGTTTGCCTTTTGTTGTTGAGTTGTAAGGGTTTTGTGTTTATTCTGGATCTTAAAACTTTACCGGTTATATGGCATATTAGTCAGCCAAAGGGGTGCTAATGTGAAATACCAAAAATGGGTTGGTCTTTATAAAGGGTATTTATTTGGGGTAGAAGTCCATAGATACCAGGCCATAAAGCGTTAAGTTTCTTCTCTCACCAAAGTCAATTGCCACGTTTTGGAGCAAGACAGCTGCCGACGTTTGCCAGGGTTCAGGCTTCTTGGGTTCCTCTCTTTCTGGGGCTGCATTTCTCTCTGAGCTTAGCTCCTCTGGTTCCTCCACAAGGTCAGCTGTAGACTATCAGGCGAACAGCTCAATTCTCTTCTCCTGGGGCCTTCTCTCCAACATCAAAACTCCAACATCAAAACTGCTTCTCAAAAACTGCTGCAACTCTGCTCTTTGTGACGCCTTTTATATTTTCTTCCCCCACCCACCAAGGGGTGGGTCTCAATGCCCTACTGATGTGGTCCTAATCATAACTTAATCATGCCCAGATTAACAGATCAGTTTACAAGCATGATCCAATTATATTTTTGGAATTCATAATTACATCAAAGTGCCCAAATGCAACATATGGTTTCCAAATATTTTCTTCCATTTTGTAGATTGACTTTTCCATCTTCTTTTATTAGAGAAATTGCAGATTTACAAGAAATGATGCAGAAAATATTTTCCATATACTGGCTATATTATTAACACCTTCCATTAGCATGGTACATTTGTTAAAATTGATGAATTATAATAGCATTGTTACCTGTAGTCCATTGTTTACATTAGGGTTCCATGCTTGTGTTGTACAGTCCTATGATTTTTTAAAATTTATTTATTTTTATTCTAGTGACATATATACCACCTAAAATTTTAACTACATTCAAATATATGTACATAAATTTCCTAGTGTGAGTGATATTTATCCTCTGTATTGATGGGATGTACACATATTTTGGAAGTGTTGCCCTGGGAACTCATTTACAAAGATGCATTTTGACATTATGGGAATGAAATCAACTCAAAGATTTCCCTCTTTTTATCTGGATCACTGTCTTTGAGTCATCTATTTACTAAATTTTCCTGCTCATCTCAATATGCATTTCTTTATTTTGAGACTATATATCATCCATATTTGTAACTTAATGTCTATTAGAGATTTTGGTATGGAGTTCATGTTGACATATTTTTGAATGGAGGGTCCAATAGATTGGCGGATGGGTAAGTATACAGTAGAGTCTGGACTAAAAAAATACAAATTTATTGAATTACTGAAAGTCTATCACCTTCAAAATCATTGACTAAATATGACAACATATCCTATTGTTAACAGTGTTTAAGGTTTTTATACATATTATCTCATTTAATTTTTGTAACTCATATGTGATTAGTATCATTTTCCTTTGTTACAGATGAGTAAGGAAGGACTTACAGAAATTATGTACCTAGCTCAAAAGTTACAGAGGTAGTGAACAGGCAGAGGTAGGGTTCAAACCCAGACTTTCTAAAGTGAGTACACTTTATATACCATTGTATTCCCCTGGGCAAACATGATAGGAATAATAGGTAAACCTCAAAGAGTTCAGGCGTTCTTTTGAATTAAACTCCTACTTCTGGGCAGATGATAGATGCTCCCCAAACAAGGAATGTTCAGCCTCTAGTGGATGCAGTTCCAAAACAAACCAAACAAAAGAGTAAGACCCTGATTGGACAAGTCACTTTCCATTGGCAATTCACAGTTTTCATATTTTAACATATCCTCTCTACCTCTGGGCATTTTTAGGTTACTGTCAAAGTGATTAATGAGAAAACACATTTCCTGGATATTTTAATTTCATTTTGATTGATTGTTATTGAAGCTGAGCATATTTTCACATTTATAACATATTTGTATTTTTGCAGTCTGAATCATAGGTTCACGTCCTTTGATTCTTTAACTTCTTTAGTATGTTTCATTCTTATTTACAACTTTTCTATTTTTTAATTCATAAAGTTGTATTTTATAGAAATACTATGTAAAATTAAAGCATTCCCATTACAATCTTATTGTTGACCCTTTAATTACCGTGTACCTTTGTTACAATTGAGTAAAGAATATTTAAATTGTACTATTAACTATAATACAAAGTTTACATTAGGTATATAATTTATACTTTTTTACATCTACATTGTTAGTTTTAAAATATCAAATATATTCTGAACATTTTCCTTAGTTTTTCATTTGTGAACTATTTTGTTTATAATGATTTTACATTCAGGACTTCATAGGCTTAAGTCCATCTTTTATGTGCTAAGTTTTATCCCTTTGTTTGTTTGTTTTTTCAACTCAGTTTATGCTCAGAGAGTTAATCTATATTTCCTCTAGAAGCCTCATGCTATATTTCCTCTAGAAGTCTCATGCTAATTTTAATCTTTCCTCCAATTTTAATTTATGGCAACTGGTGTTAAGATAAGAGTTTAATTTTACTTCCTTCTAACAAATGATCAATTATACAAGAATCATTTATTTTTAAATGCTTCTTTACTCACTGATTTTGATATCACTTTTGTAATTTAATTGTTTTTATTTTACAGGATTTTAAAAATTATTCTATTGTATTGATATATCTATTTAGATTTAAGCCAATTCCTCAGTATTTTGATCAGCATGGCTTTATTACACATTTCAGTAATGTGTGCAAATATTTCTTCTTTATTCGTTTTTTAAAAAATTGTCATCCTAAAGAATACTTTGTAGAAAACATGTTTAAATTGCCTATACCTGGGTTTTTGTTTTTGTTTAATAGGTGAACACTAATTTTGGTGGTAGTGGCTCTATACTTAGCTTAACCATCAATCTCACAGTCATGCCAGGAACACAGGGGTTACCAAGAGCATTAGTTCCTACTACTGATATAATGAATAACCACAAACTTAGTTGTTAAAATAACACAAAATAGTTACCATTCAGTCTTAGAGGTCAATATTCTGAAAGTATCCTCATCTTGTCAAAAATCATGGTGCTGCAGGGCTTTATTACTTTCTGGATCCTCGAGGCAAAGATCTATTTTTTTCCCTGAGCTTTTCAGCTTCTTAGAGGCTGCCAACATTCCTTGGCTTATGTCTTTAAAACCATCAGTGAACATTGAGTCTTCTCACATGATATCACTCTGACACTTACTTGTCTGTTTCCTCTTTTACATTTTGTCCCAGTTTAATAGTCCACGATAAT
Source organism: Tolypeutes matacus (assembly GCA_026826555.1). NCBI lineage: Eukaryota > Metazoa > Chordata > Mammalia > Cingulata > Chlamyphoridae > Tolypeutes > Tolypeutes matacus. Next base: position 1,029,892 of record JAKSZT010053879.1, read on the forward strand.
CTATCTAATGCTCAGCTGATTATGTTAGTGCCATCTGCTAACTTAATTCATCTATGTCATGTATGATAAGATATTCAGAGTCTCCAGGGTTTATTACATGGGCATTTTTGTAAGCACATTATTCTGTGTACCATACCATATGCCATATATTTGGCCAAAGAGATGTATTTTGCAGGCTTTTATATGAGTTATTAGAAAAACATGTATGTTCTTATTTTAAAAACAGAAATATCTCAGAATTACAAATATAATATTCAGCAAATGAGCCATACAAATAATATACATTTATAATTCCATTTATATAATGTTCAGAAACAAGATTATAACCTCTGATTTTAATATTCTGAGTCTTGGTTAGTCTAAAGTTGGAAAGGATGACAGGAATTGGGTACAGAGTTCCTCTCTTGCTGGCCATGTTTTGTTTTTTGGTCTGGGTTCTGGATACATGGACTAAATTTGTTTTTTTGAAAATACATTGAGCTTATGATAGGGCACTGTTCCATAAAGATGTTATACTTCACACAAGGGAATTTTGAAAAAGACCCACCCAACACTTTTCTTGGTACTACATCTGTAAATCTGCTCCCAGTCTTTCTCACAAGGATGTAGATTAATTATCTTGAGGTGCAGCAGCTAGTTTGTGAACATGTGGATGGCAAACACATGCTGAGTAAACAAAAAGAAATGGCATTCTTAACAATGTCTGAGCTACCATAACAGCCTTGGTCTCCCTAATCTTAGACCAGTGAGTTGTGCATAAATAAATCCAAGAACATTTTTAACATCTCTTTTTCTTTCTTTTTTTAAATCAATGTTTTTATTTTTAAAGATTTAGATTACATAATATTACATAAAAATATAGAGGATCACCATATGCCCTCCCTCTACCCTTCCCACACTTTCCCACATTAACAACATCCTTCATTAGTGTGGTACATTTGTTACAATTGATGAACACATATTGAAGCATTGCTACTAACCATGGATTATTGTTTACATTATAGTTTACACTCTGTCCCACACAATTGTGCAGATTATGACAAAATATATACTGGTCTGTACCCACCATTGCAATGTCATGCAGTACAATTACAATATCCCCAAAATGACCCCATATTACAACTATTCTTCCCTCTCCCTTCCCTCAGAACCTCTGGTGGTCACTGTCTTTATATCAATGATGAACGTTCTTTCATTGTTAGAATAATAATAAATCTGTACTGAGCCTTACTTTACTATTTCTTTTTAGTCACCTATCTGTTATTTGCAGTTGACAGTCAACTCTAACTGGATGTACTAGATAAACTGTTCTGATACATTTTAGATTATTTTGTAAAATGGCCCACTAATAAAAGAGATGCATGAGGATAAAAATGGTTTGATTCCACATTATTTTGTAGCAATCATAACAGTGATATTTTACTTTATATTTTTATAACTACTGCACATGAAGAAATGCCATGAGAAGGTAGAAGACATCTGGAGGAGAGCTACAAAAATAAGCAAACACCCAAAACTCTGCCATATTGGGTACAGAAACTGAACTGAGATATGTTTATAAGTATAAGGGAGGACTATTAGGAGAGGAGGGTTTCTTCACCCAAAAAAACAATATATAAAAGGGTATAACCCAGAATCTGAGCTGTGACAATGGTCAATTCCCACCAAGAGCATAATCTCTATAGTGATAATGTCCATGAATATGATGGATAATAGGGTGGGTCATCTTGCCTGCTATATATCAGCCTAAGACTAAAATATTTGTTCACAAGATATAGCAGTACCACCAGGAAAATTTTCCTCCATTAGCCTATGCATTTGACAGAAACATAGCTCACCACCTTTTCATGCATCACAATCCCAAGTAGGGACCATGAACCAGCAGCATGAGCCAGACCTGGGTCCTCATCAGAAATGCAGACTCTAGGGCTTTGTTCCACACCTGCTGAGTTGAAATTTGTATTTTACAGGATGAACAGGTGATTTTTTTCACTGAAAACTTAGAAGCAAGTGGTTTCATGGACCCAGGAGTAAATAAGGCCAGAATTGATGAGAGTCAAGGAAGGGTAGAAGTAAGAAAAGGTTTTAAGAGTGGACAAAAGTGCTTAGACATTGTAATCATTAATAACCATATCAAGGATCACAGTAATTGAAAGTGTGTCTGTGGTATTAAAATCTCACATGTCTAGAGGAAGTTACAAAAATACATTACATAATATATTACGTAAATAATCCAAGATGAGATAGAATTTAGGGTTAGGAGAGTGCTTTTCCGTATATGGGGAACGTGTCTGGAAAAGAGCAGATATGGGAAATCCTAGGGTTGTGGTTTACAAGGGTATTCATTTTGTAAAAATTCAGCAATCTGAATATTTATGTATATGCTTCTGTGTGAATAATATTGTTGTTTAAAACGTATTTTAAATGTGATGTGAGAGTAAGGAGATAACACATCAGATGATTTTGTAAATATATAGATTTTTCACTTATATATCCTTTAATAGTTAGGAAAAAAATGTGTAGGAAAAGAAGACATTTTGCTTAAAGAAATGGAAAGAGTCACATATTTTGTCAAATAAAATAATGTGAATTGTGCAATCCAGTCCTGCTCCCCAATGTATATATTCCATTGCATATGAATACCTAGATTTTTTACTTCATTGAGTAGATAATAATCATCACATGCAATTCTTTTAGTGGTCACCAGATATTCTGAAGGGAGGGGGAGGAAAGAATAGGTGTAACAAGGTGCATTTTAGGTACGTTGGAATTGTTCTGCATGACACTGTAATGATGAATACAGGTCATTATATGTTTTGTCAAAATCTCTAAAATTGTTCAGTGTAAAGTCTAAGCTATAATGTAAACTAGAGTCCATGGTATGTAGCAATGCTTCAATATTTGTTCATTAATTGTAACAAATGTGCTTCACTAGTGAAAGAAGTTATTAACAGGGGGAAATGTGAGAGGGGAGGGCATGGGTATATGGGAATGTCCTGTATTTTCTTTTTTAAAATGAGTTATTAGATGAGTTTTAAAATTTTTGGCAAATTTTTAAAATTAGAATCTATTCCCAAATTTTAGACTATCATAAAACACTCTTATACCTTTTACTCATATTCCCCAATTGTTATTATTTTACCAAGTATACTTTATCATTTTTTCTTTTTTTAAAAGAGTCATTTTTATTTATTTATCCCCCCCCACCTTGTTGTTTGTGCTCACTGTCTGCTCTCTCTGTCCATTCACTGTGTCCTCTCTGTGTCTGCTCATCTTCTTTTTCTGGGGCACCAGGAACTGAACTTGGAACCTCCATGAGAGAGAAAGATGCTCAATCACTTAAGTCACCTCTGCTCCCTGCTTTGAGTGTCTCTCATTGTGTTTCCTCTTTTGAGTCTCCTTGCCGCATCATCTTGTTGTGCCAGCTTGCTGCACCAGCTCACTGTCTTGCTCATCTTCTCCAGGAGGCATCAGGAACCAAACCTGGGACCTCCCATGTGGTACAAAGAGACTGAATCACTTGAGCCACATCTGCTTCCTCATTTTTCTCTTTTTTTAGGGGTCACTGAGCTCTAGAATGGACACCAGATCCTCCACCCTACCCTGGAAGTGAATAGTGCTTTGTGAATCCACTGTATTTTCTATGTAACTTTTCTATAATCTAAAACTTCTTTAAAAATAAAGTAAAAAAATTCTTCTCTATGGCAGTGCAAAGTATTATTTCAAAATTTTCTTCATCATATTTAACAACAAATCTGAACTTAGGACAGGATCCTGTTCCATGAATGATCAGGGCCTCTGACTCTGAGGCTTTGATCCCTGTAATCATGGGCACTTCTTATGCCCCAGAAGAAATGACAATTTTATGACTTCTCTCCTGAAGAATCTTTTTATTTTTATTTTTTTTTTATTTTTTTATTATCCGAGTGGGTTCCGTATAATATTTTAGGTAATCTGAAGAATCTTTTCAGAGCTCTCATCATTTCTTTATTCCTCAGGCTGTAAAGGAGTTCAGCATGGGTGTGACCCTACTGTACATCACAGAGTCTGTTGCATTTGTGCATTTGGAGATTCAGTGGAACTAACATACACAACTAGGAGTTTACCAAAGAATAAGTAGACCACTGAGAGGTGAGACACACAGGTGGAAAATGCTTTATACTTATTCTAAACTGATGAGATTTCAGGTGCAGAGGAAAAACTCTTGGAGTAGGTATAAAAGATACCAGTGAAGGGACCAAAAACCAGCACCCAGCTGCAAAATACATCACTATTTCATTAAGGAAGGCATCAGAATAGAAAAATTGGAACATCTGATCAAGGTCATAGAAAAATTGGTGAATTGCCAAGTGGTTGTGAAAGGACAACTTTGTAACATGGAATGCAGGGCACTCATGGTCCAGGCTCCCAGAAGCAGTCTACTGAGTTGGGGGTTCATGATGGCTGTGTAATTCAAGAGGTGACAGATGACCATGAAGCAGTCAAAAGCCATCATGATCAGGAGAATGTTGTCCAATCTTGCAAAGAGCACAAAAAAGTACATCAGGGTGAGGTAGCCTGCATAGGTTATGACTGATCTATGTGTATACGTTTGCCAGGATCTTTTGCCTTGTGGTGGTGCTTAAGCAGATGGCTAGAAAGGACAGATTGGACAGGAAGAATTTCATGGGCATGTGGAGGTGGAAGTCAATGATGGTGGTCAGAATGATGAGCAGGTTGCCAAGGATAGTGGTCAGGTATATGAACAGAAAGAGGCCAAAGAGGAAGGACTTCAATTCTGGTTCCTCTGAAAACCCCTAAAGGAGAAAGTCTGAAATTCCTGTATGATTTCCTGGTTCCCTGTGCTCAATGCAACCAACTAGAAAGAGAAAAATAACATGACTAATTTTCAAACAAAAAGCATTACTAACCTATCCATAATTTGTTTGTTGGAGTCAGGAAATTAATTTCTGGGTTTGTTTATCAAATCTAAACAAAGGGTGCCATTCTTTGGTTAGAAATTGTTGCCCTACTTTCAAAATTTTCCCCAATCTGTCATACATTGTAAGATTTTTATGGAAATTCATTCATTTATTTGTGGAAAGAATATTCAGTCCAGCTTTGCTGCATGCACTGACTAGGCAATGAGATTAATGTGCTGAAAACAAAAGTAACCTGCAATCTGATAATGGCGAAAGAAAATAAGCAAATAAAATCATATCCATATAACATGACATATGGTGACAAGAGCTAAAATGAAATCAGGTAAATTAGAACTTCAGAAGGGGTGTGCAATGTTCAAGAAAGGCCATCAAGCAATAGGGGAATCATTTGAAGAGACCTCAACGCAGATGGCAGGAGACACAAGGATATCAGATATGTATGAATAACAGACATAGTGTCCAGAACAAAGGACCTAAGGAAAGGACTTTATGGAATGCTCAAAGTCAATAAGGAAGGCAGAGTTGCAAGGGAAGTGTAAAATGGAGGAGGGGTGAGAGATGGTGTCAAATAATTTTAAGAACAGGGAGCCCCCGATGATGAAACTTCAAGAAATAGGGACTCCCGTATCTATGTGTTCTACCCTTGCTCTTTATTAGGTGTATTGGTAAGGGTTCTACAGTGTAATGAGATACATAGGGGAGAGAGAGAGAGAGAGAGATACATAGATCCATAGGTCCATAGGTCCATAGATAGATAGACAGATTATACTTATGATTATACTATGTATATATATATGTATCTATGTATATATTTATGTAGATATGTATGTATGTATCTATCTATCATCTATCTATCTACCTATCTAATCATAAGTATAAATATATAAGTAAATATTAAGTTTTATAATAGGATTTGTCTCACCAGAGCATGGGGATTGGTGAGTCCAAATTCTGTTGGGCAGATAGGTCTAAAACTCAGTAAAGGTAATGGTGAATTCTCCCACAGAAGCTGCACATTGGAAATTCCAATGAATGTGATGATGAAATCTACAGGAGTAGATGGATGCCTGAAGTAAAGGTAGAAATTCTTTTTTTGTGACTAATGAAATCCTCAGCGTTTGCTTTAAGGCTTCACTGATTAGATGAGAAGACTCCTGTCATTGCTGAAGGCAATCTTCTTTGTTCATGCTAGAAACAACAGCCATAGTTTTTAATCAACTGACTAATGATTGAAATCCATCTAAGAAACAACCTCACAGTAACAATTTAGCCAATGACACATGATTTAGCATGACACTAATCATCACAATTCACACTTAATAAACTTATCACCCTTAAACATCTCTTTAAATGATATTTAATTTCTAAGTAGTCAATATCATAGACATACATAACCCTAACATAATTCAACTGTCCTGAATACTGCTGGAAATGCACTCACACTGTCTCAGAAGAGGATGCAGGAAATTAGGTACTATTAATTATTATTCTTTATATCTTGAAACTTACATATTATAACATTAAATTATAGGGATAAGGGAGAGAAAAACAAAGATATTTGCTTTATGTGTATATACAAACATACCCATAACAAAACAAGGAAGATATAACTCATTTCTGCAACTGTTTATGTGTTCCTACATTGTATTTAAAGCTAACTCCTTCTTCTACCCATTCCATATTTACTGTACCCTTAGCAAGCACCTCAGCTGGTCATGGCTATTTGCCCAGTTTATTGATCCAATTCTCCAATACTGACAGAGCTGGGCTTTAGCAGTCTGCTGGGGTGAGTTGTTGTAGTATGCCATTGACTTTGACCACAGGGCCTGATAGTATTAAGAGATGCCTTATAATCAGGATTATTTACTGCAGCCAGTACAGTAATTCCTTTCTTTGCCTATTGATTCAGAGGCATGAAGGGCGCAAATTAGTCCGTTGGAAATCTTATCTTTAATTTCAATGGAAATATTGTTGGTTCTCCTGGTAGCAGCACTCTTCCTTTTGAAAAGAGGACCTCTAGACCAACAGAGTATAAGATCCAAGATACAGAAAGCCCAAGTTTTCTAATGAATCAATAGGGGTAATATAGTGAGTGATGCCACTCCCATTTCCATACCTTATTTCCTGAATCTGTGAATCCTGCTAATAGGAGAAACAGCACCATACAGTGGACAGTTATTTAAAGCCTCCTGAAGAACCTTGTCCAGCATGACATAGTTTTGCCACTAGGCTACAAGAATAATTGAAACTTCCAAAGGCCGTTCCACCAATCTATCTAGTTGCTTCAGGATTGTGGAGAACATTGTAAGATCAGTGTATCCCATGAGCATGTGCCTATTCACACACTTCATTTGCTGTGAATTGGGCTCCTTCATCAGAATCAATGCTCAGTGGAATAACATGATGGTGGATAAGGCCTTCAGGAAGCCCACAGATGGTAGCTTCACAAAAGCATTGCATGAAAGGAAAACAAAACCATATCTAGGGTACATATGTATTCCTGTAAGAAAAAAATACTGCCCCTTCCATTACAAAAGTGGTCCAATGTATAAAAACTGCTATCAGCTATCAGACAGATCATCTCCAAGTATGGCATCATATCAGGGCCTGAGTGTTGGTCTCTGCTGCAGGCAATTAGGCACAAAGCTATAGCTCTAGCCAGATCACCTTGGTGAGTGTAAGCCCAAATTGTTGAGTCCATGCATAACCTCCATCTCCACCACTATGTCCACTTTGTTCATGAACCCCTTAGACAATGACACAACAAGTCATCCTGTCCACTGATTATTAAATTCTTTTCTGCTAAAGTGACCCTCTTGTCAGCATTCAAATGGGCCACCAAACCTTGTTTTTTTCCCATTCAGAAAGATCTAATCACATACTTCTTCCCCAAATCTCTTTGTCAACAATATTCCAGTTATGTTCCTTCCAAATTGCTGATGATCCAGACAAATAACTGGCCAAAGCTCAGGAATCAGTATACAAATGATACATGATTGGCAATTTCTCCTTCCAAGCAGTATGACTAATGGTGTCCATTGCATGATGTTCTGCACACTGGGAGGATTTCCCTCCACCACTGCCCTTCAGCAATAGCCTAGAAAAGAGCTGTAGTGCTGGAGTTGTTGACTTACAGGTGGTAGCTGTATATCAAACAAAACTATCTCAAAATAAGACCCAAATTTTCCTTTCTCAGTCAAGTAGTCATAGGGAATTTCTTGAGGCCATAGCTGCTGCCTGGAAAACAGAAGACAATAAATGGGAGCCATGGACATTTAGGTTACTTCCTCCTGTAACTTACTTGTGCCATCAAGACCAGCATGAGCCAGATCTCATATACATCAGTTCCATTTTGTGATGGAGTGCTGCTGTGCACACCTAACTTTATGGGGTCAGAAAATACTCAGCTCAGTTGGGTCTCCTAGGAACTCGGTGACCCTTGATTAAACAGGTGTTTCAGCCTCTACTAAGAATCAGCAGCAAGACAAAAGGTGTTTCTCAAAAGGAGAATAGTTATCTCCAGAGAATAACAGAGATTTCCTTCAAATTCCTTGGGGTTTATATTGTGATTCTATAATAGGGTTATGTCAAAGATACCAAATGGCCTCTGTTTGCCATAGAAACTTCCAGCACCACTGAATTATAGGACCCAAGTGGCAGAGCAGATTGCATGGCAGCCTGGACCAATTGCAAACCCTTCTTTATTCCAAGTCACCATTCAAGACTAAGAGTTTTCCACGTCACTTTGTAAATGGGCTGGAACACCACACCCAAATGAGGAATATGTTTCCTCCAAAATTCCAAGTGGCCAAATAGGAGTTTGCCTCTTTTTTTTTTTTTGGTTTCAAAAGGAACCAGATGAAGCACCTTATCTTTCACCCTAGAAGGGATATTTCAACATGCCCCATACCATTGGAAATAGAGAAATTTCTCTAAGGTGAAAGATCTGTGAAATTTTCTTGATTTTTTCTGCCATCCTCTGACACGCAAGTGCCTTGCATTTATTCCAAAGTAGTTACTACTTCTCACTCACCAGGTCCCATCCAGCATAATATAATTGAGCAGTGTGGTGTTTTGTGGAGAGGACAGACAGTCCAAGTTCCTTGGATTAGATTATGACATAGGCCTGGACAGTTGATATTCCCCTGAGGTAGGACAATGAAGGTGTATTTCTTTCTGGCCATGCCAGCTTAAAGAAAACTGTTTCTGGTGATCTTTACTAGCAAGTATAAAAAAAAACAACAGCATTTGCCAAATCAATAGGTTCATACCAGGTGTGTTAGTTTCCCAACTGCTAAAACAAATACCATACAATGGGTTGTTTTAAACAATTGTGAATTTATTGGCTTATGCTTTTGGGGTTAGGAGAAGTGCAAAATCAAGTTCTCAGCAAGGCAACACTTTGTCCTTAATGACTGTTGGAGTTCTGGGGCTGGCTGTCAGGGGTCATTGGGTGCTCGGCTTTTCCCTTGAATGTCAGTACACAAAATGCTATCATCTCCTTTCTTTTCTGGGTTCCATTGTCCTCCATCTTTTTCCTTCAGTTTTCTCTATGTGGCTTTCTCTATAAGGACTCTAGTAATAGGATTGAGATTCATCCTGACTCAGTTTGCTGCTTATTATCTGAAAATAATATCTTACATTCATTCTATTTATTATTGATTCACAGCCACAGGAATAGATTAAGATTTAAAAAATGCTTTTTTGGGCTACGTAATTCAACCTGTCACACTAGGAACCAGGGATGCATTAATTTTCTTGGGAAGTGATACCACATATGGAAGGGCAGCTGCAATTGGAATTAGCACTTGGTTAAGTTTATGATTATCCACTGTCATCCTCCAAGTTTCATCTGTTTTAGGCACAGGCCAAATAGGAGAATCACTGCCACTACATCCTTCAAAGCCTTGATGGTGGCATTAATCTCTGCAATCCCCACTAATCCAGTATTGCTTTTGTTTCACTATTTTGCTGGTTAAAGGAAGTTCTACTGGCTTCCACATGGTCTTTCCTACCATAAGAATCCTAATTCCACAGGTCAGGGAACCAGTGTGAGGATTTCATCTGTTGCTGAGTGAGTCTCTTTCAGTTATACATTCTGGTACATAGGAAATAACAACAGAATGGGATTGGTAACCGACTGCAATCACTCTAGAGAGAGACATAAACTAAAACTCTGTTCATTACCTGACTTCCATTAATCCCCACATTTATTAGATGACAGTGTCATTTTGGGTCTTCTGGAATTCACAGCAGTTCAGAGCCAGCATCTAATAATCCCCAATCATCCAAACATTTCTGTTTTCATTTTTTGTTTATTTATAAAAGAGTTTTAGATTACATAAATGTTACATCAAAAACACAGGGGATTTCCATATATCCCATTCCCTCCCTGTACCGCACTTTCCCCCATTAACATATTTCATTAGACTAGCCAATTGTGAAAATTAATGAAAACATACTGAAGCATTGCTACTAAGCATGGTCTATAGTTTACATTTTGTTTTACACATTGCACCACACAATTTTATAGGTTTTGATAAAATGTATTATGGCCTGTATCTTTCATTGCAATACCATGCAGAATGATTCCAAGGTCACAAAAATGTTCCATGTTACACATATTCTTCCCTCTCCCACTCCTCAGATGCACTGTTGACCACCATCTTATATCAATGTCACAGGTTCTTCCATTATTAGAATAATCATAAGTCTATGTTAGGTCACAGTTGCATTCCCCTCCTTAAGTTTGTTCATTCCCCTATCTTGAGGATTTTGAGATGGTGATGCCCATTCTGCTCCTGATATCAAGTAAAAAACTTTTAGTACAATTTTTTGAAATCAGACTAACCTGGTTTTCAATGTTGGGTACTGAATAAATGAGTTGTTTGTACCTTTATAGGAACTGAGCCATTCTAAATCCTAACACTTTCCCTCATAGAGTGAGGTATACTTTGCCTGTAAAATGGAGATAGAAACATTCATCCAGTTAATATGGCTGACAGATTTAATTTATGTGAAAAGGTTAGGATAGTTCCTTCCTGTTATTAAATTTCCTCTTGTGAGGAAATGGGACTGAAGGGACTGAAGTTCTTCTACCTCTCAAATGTCTCTATTCCATCCACATGTCCATGTACCCAATTCCACCATCCTATTTTGGTTCCTTCTCATCCCACCAGGGATCTCTCCATGTTACAAACATGGTCATCAAATTCCACAGTTCAAAACCCAAGTTACTTCCACTGAAGAATGAATACATCATTCTTTACCTTCAAACACAAGGTCAAATCTCCAACACTGACCTGCCAGCATCCCTTCTCACTGCCTCATGTCATCACTCACACTCATCTCTAAGATATTGAATTTTACTTACACCTTCTCAAGCATATTAAAGACACAAGACTCTCCAAATATATACACCCCCATCCTTATGGTTGGTGTCTTTCCATGGATCCACATGGAATTTTTTCATTCCCTTTCCTCTTGAAAGCTCCGACCTTCTTCAAGACAGACTGGCATCATATCCTTTTTAAAAATCATTGTTAACATCTCAACAGGAAGATGACTGCTCCTTCCCTGCAATTAATTTGGATGGTAGGGATGATGTTTGTGTGCTGCTTTTACTGAATTCCATGTCTTTTTCCTTGATAGAAAGTGAACATCTTGAGGGAAGTTGAAATGTTGTACATACATTATAAACCACACCTTTTTAGTTGCTGCAAGGTTATAATAGTAACTCAATAAATATATACTGTGTTGTTGGTGAGAGAATATGATTTCACAGATTTTGTCAACATGAGAGAAGGAGAAGAAGCAGAGAAGTACTAAAATAGGTGAAGATGGCATTTTGGAAGCAGGTTTTCCAAATTCAACGGTTAGATATCATACCTGAGTCAAGATTATATTTTGTAATAATAAATAGAATAGAATAAATAGAAATTTTAGAAAATATCTGAGTGCCTCATCCAATGTAAGGATACATAGGAAACAGTTTCATGAATCTCTTTGTTTATGCATGTGTGGGCATGTGTGGGCATGTTTGTGTGTGCCTGATGTCATTGCTGACCACAGTATATACTGTGATTTTACTCTGCAAAAAGCTCAACATTTTGAAAGCCACTGGAATGAAGGAAGAATAGAGGAAAAATAAATTGAGTCCCTGCCATTGGATAAAAGGATCTATAAATAGAGAACCAAATGGAAGAGCAAGTTTGGAGAGAGAACAAGCAACCTGCATGGGAACTGAGGCTCAAGAGCCACAGATGGAGCAAGTTTGCATGCTGCACCAGCCTTGTCATGGTATCCACACCATGCCCTGCTCTATCTGCTATTCCTGTGCATCTCCCATATTTACTCACATTGCTTTTTTCATCCAGTAATGGATGCAGCATGCCTCTCTCTCACTTTGTGGCATTCTTTTATTTGTTATTCTAGGGCTTTGGGTTTTGACATCAGTTTTTACATCTCCAAAGGGCAAATTTCATTCCTGGTTTTGCTCCTTGTCCAACGTGCAGTGGACTTCCCAGATCATACTCTCTAATATCCTCTGCAAGATATGGCAATTTGTGCTCCTAGTCTGATTTATCCTTGTCCATATGATATATCCTTGAGGAAGTTATGTCTTATTAACATGATAATTGTACTCTCAGTTCTCCAGTAAAATATCTGAAATCAATGATAAGGGAATAGATATGATTTGTTCTCCTTTGTGTTTTCAGGAAAGTGTGCAAGTATCAATAATTTCCTCAAATAACAAATTTGAAGATAATATGAATTTATAAAATACAAATGTCAGGGAGAATTAAATCAGATTAAATATAGTTGTTTGCAAAGAACAATAATAGACAAAGTTGAAGGGAATATTTAAATGGAAATTCTGAGAGAAGATGGAATGTAATAATTTATATATCTATGTGGATTAATAATTTAATAAAAACGACTTGGATATAAAATAAAATATATTACTACACTTGTAAAAAGTGTATGGAAGAAGCAGTAACCTATAGTGATAATTTCATTCCAAATAAAGGGATATAGATTCAATTATGCTTGTGAATACAATGAAGGTGACAGGTAGTCTAATCATAAAGAAAAAAAAATCCTTTCAAATAATGTCAGAGGGTGATGCAACTTTTAGAAACAAATCTAACCACAATAGGGAAAATACCCTATATGAAAGTGAATGTATCATGTACTAATATGGCAGCATCTTATCTACCTGCTGTGGACTCAAACTTTTCCATCAATATACAACCATGCTTAAAGGAATCTTGTCTTGAAAATAAAAAAGAAATGGCCTCAATTGTAGGAACGCAGCTGACAGGTTCAGCATATAAGTCTTAGCTCTCATTAAAACAACAAAGAAAAAGCCAGAGGCCACCAGGGGGACCTACTTTGGGAAACAGCAAACCAGGACAATGCTTACCAACTCCCAGAAGAGTGAAGGTCAGAGGCACAAAGAAGCCAAAATAAGTAATTGTGAGTTATTAAACCTCCTGGTTGCCAGGAAGGGCACTCCTCCCCAACCCCTGAGATATTAAGTGAGGGTAAAACTCCTGGTGAATTGTATCTAACTGAGAATAAAGCAGATGTTTACCTCCATGGCAAGGTGCTCTGAGTCATCTAGGAGGGTACTGGACAGATAGGAAAGACAGGAATAATCATGGGTTGCTTACCTCGGTGGCTAGAAGGGGCACCATACCTGACCCTCAAGGTGGACAGACTAGGTGGAGGCCCTTGGCCCCTACTCCAAACAGGAGTGTGACAGCAGTTTCCCTGTGAGGAAAAAGGCTCTGGGAGAGTGGAGAGTGAATTTTATGAGGTGAGTTTGGCCAACTGGGTGACCCTTGAATATTGAAAGAGACCCTGACTGCACAGAGAGAGGGGAGAGGGATCACCTTAGGCTGATGGTCACACCCAGCCACCTAGGTAAAGAGAGGAATTATATCTGTGAGGAGGCAGAGATAGGCAGAGATCAGCACCACTCCAGGTGACTGCAGGGGATCTTACCTGCCAGAGGGAAAAGGGGTAGATAATCTTCTGAAAGCCTGTCTAACCCAAGGAATCAGAATAGCTCAGTGGAAGAGCTCCTGCCTAGTATATATAAGGCCCCTGGTTTGATTCCTGGCTATTCCTTGAGGAGTGATTTACCATGTTATCAGACACCCAGTTTAAACTTTGTGACAGGGAACATATAGACATTTTCTTATTCTTGGATCCTTTTTTTTTTTTTTTTTTTAAGTGTTCAGTTTCTTTTATTTTCCTTATTTTACTCACTAAAACCGTTCAAAACCTGAAAAGAGCTGGCTACAGGTTGAGTAATTGAGGAACACCAGCAGCCTGAGATGATCCTTAGGGATCTAAAAGAGAAGGCTGTTTTTCCAGGTTTGTTATTATTATTTTTGCTTCTGTCTCCTTTTTTTAAAAAAATGATTTGCTGCTGTCTGGTTTCTTGCTTGTTTCAGATCCCCTCCCTTTTTTTCTCTGCTTGTTTCTTTTTCTTTTTTTCTTTTAGTTACTGATCTATTCTACCTACAGTATTTCTTTTCAATCCTTCATCTTTACATCTTTTGCTTTCCACTGTTGCTCTTTCATCTCACCTCTACTATTTGGTCTCCAATTCTTCTTGTTTGTATTTCTCCCCTTCTCCTTTTTTTTTCCTATGTAAACTTACTCTTCTTTACTTTTTTCTTTCTCTCTTATCTCTTTTCTTTTCCCCTCTTTTTACCACACCACTCTTTTATTTCATTCTACATTTTTTCTTTATTCTGTTTCTTGTTTCATTGTTTCTACTCCACCTTCCTAATCTTATTCCTCTGTGCTTCTTAGTTGTGTTAATTTTTCAATTTCCTAGATCTTGTACAGTTGCTCTCCTACCTTTTACTATTACTTTTACTATTATTCATTTTTTCTTCCTATCACTTTCCTTTTCTGTGGACCTATTTTTTCTTTCTTTCTAAGGAACATAGGCAGATTTCTCTTTCTAAAAACAGCTGAGTGGGGACAAGATCCTGGCCAAGTGAGCTGTTTTGAGAATGCACAAAGTAGGAAGCTTTAGGACATTGATCTGGAGAGAGCTGGATGAAGAGATAAATTCCTCAAGGTGCTGCTGGCTTGATTCTTGGTTACTGTGTTTCCTCTTCCTTGATTTTCCCTTTTCTGTGTATACCGATTTTGTTCACCAATGGTATCTCTTTTCCTCCCTTTGTTATTCTATCTTCAGCTTTCTGTTATTGTTCTTACATTCCACCTCTCTTTGCTTAGTCCTCAATTTTTATGGTTTTCATTTCCATCTCATCTATCCTGTTTTCTTTGTTTTATCAATCTTTTTTCTTTTTGTATTTTCCTTTTTCTTTCCCTCTCTCCTCATCATTCTGGCCCTTAAATTCATTCTATATATTTTTCCCTATTTGTTTTCCCATTTCATTGTTGGTAACCCACTTTTTCCCCTATTACTCTACACTGCTTACATGAGTTATATAGTCATATTCCAATGTCTTATACTGTTCTTCTCTTAATGATTACTATTATCATTTTATGTTTCTTACCCCTTTCACTTTCTCTGGCCCTAAATTTTTCCTTCAAGACAACATAGACAACAGCAACAAAAAAGAATAAGAACAAAGTGTTAAAGATAAAACTTAACACACACACAAAAGCAGCAATTAAATAAAAACCTAGAGTAAAAAGAGAAACAAATCAATTGAATAAACCCATCAAGATAAAAAGTGACTAGGTAGCAACAAATAAGTACAAACCATACTAAGAAACAAGAAGACATGTCCCAGTCCAATGAATGAAATAAAAACCAGGAAGAAGTACAAGATATTGAAAAATTAATCAAAGCTGTCCAAACAAATATCATGGACCAATTTGATATGATGATGATGAATGGCACAATCCAAGAAATAAAAAATACACTGGAAGTACCTAGCAGCAGATGTGAATAGGCTGAGGAAAGAATTAGTGAAGTGGAAGACAATACATCAAAAATCAAAAAATAGTAGAACAGATAGATAAAAAGATAGAAAAAATCCATCAGGGAATTAGGGATTTTAATGACAACACAAAACACACAAACATACTCAATATAGGCATCCCAGAGAGAGAAGAGAAGGAAAAGGGGACAGAAAGAGTGTTGGAGGAAATAAAACTACCCAACACTATTAAGGGAGATAGATGTACATGTCCAGGAAGCACAGATAATCCCAAATGATATATATCCTAACTGGCTTACTCATCAAACTATCCAATGCTCAAGAAAAAGAGAAAAATATATGGCTAATATAAGTAATTCCTTGAGAGTAATAACACTGAATGCTAGTGGATTAAACTCACCAGTGAAGAGAAAAAGATTGAAGGAATGGATAAGGAAATATGACCCATCTCTATGTTGTCTACAAGAAACCCATCTTAGACCCAGGGATTCAAAGAGGCTGAAAGTGAATGGCTGGAAAACAATGTTACAAGGAAACAATGATCAAAAAAGGGTGGGAGTAGCTTTACTAATATTGGACAAAATAGACTTTTAATGCAAAAGTATTGTATGAGACAAAGATGGACACTATATATTAGTGAAAGAGGTAATTTTCAAAAAGAAAAAATGATCATAAACATTTCTGCACCTAACTGGGGTGCCTCAAAATACATGAAGCAAACACTGGAAAAACTAACTGGAGAAATAGATGTCTCTACAAATATAATGGGGGACTTTAATACACCATTATCACCATTAGACAGAACATCTCGACAGAGAATCAATAAAGAAACAAAGACATTGATTAATACATTAGAGAATCTGGATCTAACAGACATATACAGAATTCTATACCCAAATACAGCAGGATCATACTCCAAGATAGACCACATATTAGGCCACAGAAAACAATCTCAATGAATTAAAAAACATTGAGATTACACAAAGTAATTTATTTGACCACAATGTAATGAAATTGGAAATCAAATGAAAGCCAGAGAACCAGATTAGGCACAAAATATTGAAGTTAAACAACACAATACTAGAAAAACAGTCGGTCAAGAAAGAAATCTCAAAAGAAACCAGTAACTTCCTTGAAATGAATGTGAAAATGAAAACACATATTCGAAACTTATGGAATGCAGCAAAAGCTGTATTGAGAGGGAAATTTGTAGCCATAAATGCATATATCAAAAAGAAGAAAGAGCTAAAATGGAAGATCTAACTGCACACCTGGTGGTATTGGAAAATGAAAGACAAACTAACCCAAAAGGAAGTAGGAAGAAGGAAATAACAAATATTAGAGCAGAACTAAATGATATAGAAAATAAGAAAGCATCAGAAAAAATAAACAAAACCAAAAGCTGTTTCTTCAAGAAGAAACAAAGGGAAAAAAAAGAAGATGCAAATACCCAAAATAAGAAATGAGGAAGAGGATATTACCCACTGACCCCACAAAAATAAAATGTCTCATAAGAAGATATTTTGAAAAATTATATGCCAAGAAGAAGGACAATTTAGAGGAAATGGACAAATTCCTAGAAACTCACAAGCAGCCTACACTAACAAAGAAGAAATTAATGAACTCAACAGAACAGTTACAAGTAAAGAGACAGACTCAGTCATCGTAAACCTCCCAACTAAGAAGAGCCCAGGACCAGAAGTCTTCACAGGTGAATTCTACCAAACATTCCAGAAGGAACTAACACCAATCTTGCTTAAAATCTTCCCAAAAATAGAAGTAGAAAGAACATTGCCTAACTCATTCTATGATGCCAACATTACCCTAATACAAAGTCAAACAAAGATGCCACAAGAAAAGAAAGTTACATATTGATTTCTCTAATGAACCTAGGTGCAAAAATACTCAATGAAATATTGCTAATGACATTCAACAACACATCAAAAGAATTATACACCATGACCAAGTGGGTTTCATCACAGGTATGCAAGGATGGTTCAACATTACACAATCAATCAGTGTAATAAACCACATAAACAGATCAAAAGGAAAATATCACATGATCATCTCTATACATACAGGAAAAACATTTGACAAAATACAGCACCCTTTCCTGATAAAAACACTGCAAAAGATATGAATAGAAGGTAATTTTTTGAATATGATAAAGTTTATATATGAAAATCCCATAGCTAACATAATATACTATGGTGAAATCTAAAAATATTTCCTTCCAAGATCCGGAACAAGACAAGGATGCCCAGTATCACTGCTTCTATTTAACATTTTCTTAGAAGCACTTGCTTGAGCACTGAGGCAAGAAAAAGATATAAAAGTCATCCAAATTTGAAAGGAAGAAGTAAAAATTTCACTATTTGCAGATGGCATGATCCTATACATAGTAAGCCCTGAGAAATCTGCAGCAAACCTTCTAAAACTTAAATTGAGTTCAGTAAAGTCACAGGCTATAAGATCAATGCTCAAAAATCAGTAGCATTTCTGTACACCAATAATGAGCAATCTGAGGAGGAAATCAAGAAAAAAAATAGCATTTACAATAGTAACTACAAGAATCAAATACCTAGGAATAAATTTAACTAAAAATGTAAATGATTTATACACAGAAATCTTCACAACACTGTTAAAGGAAATCAAAGATTTAACTAAATGGAAGAATATTCCCTGGTCATAGATAGGAAGACTAAACATCACTAAGATGTCTATCCTACCAAAACTAATCTATAGATTTAATGCAATCCTAATAAAAATCGACACAGCATTTTTTACTGAATTGGAAAAACTCACTACAAAATTTATTTGGAAGGGTAAGAGGCTCCAAATAGCCAAAGACATATTGAAAAATAAAAATGACATTGGAGGAATCATACCAACTGACTTTAAATCATACTACAAATCTACAGTGGTTAAAGCTGCATGGTATTTGCACAAGGATAGACATACTAACCAATGTAACTGAATTGAGAGTTCTGATATAGAGCCTCACATATACAGTCATCTGATAATAGACAAGGCCACCAAGCCCACTCAACTGGGGGAGAGGGCCTTTTCTACAAGTGGTGATTGGAGAGCAGGATATCCATATCCAAAAGAATGAGAGAGGAAAACAATCTCATGCCTTATACAAAAATCAACTTACGATGGATCAAAGATCTAAATATAAGAGCCAAGACCATAAAGACCCTGGAAGATAATGTAGGAAGTATCTACAGGATCTTGTAATAGGAAATGGTTTCATGAACTTCACACCCAAAGTAAGAGCAGCAAGAGAAAAAATAAAAAATGGGCTCACCTCAAAATTTAAAATTTTGAACCTCAAAGGACATTATCAACAAAGGTAGCCTACCCAATGGGAAAAAATATTTGGCAACCATATATCTGAGAATAGCCTAATATTCAGCATATATAAAGAAATCCTACACCTCAAAAATAAAAAGACACAAAACCCATTTAAAAGGGGACAAGTGACTTGACACTTCTCAAAGGAAGAAATACACATGGCTAAAAGCACATGAAAAGATGCTCAGCATCACTAGCTATTAGGGAAATGCAAATCAAAACTACAATGAGATACCATCTTATACCCTTTAGGCTGGTGGCTATTAAAAAAAATTGAGGGCTATAAATGTTGGAGAGGATGTGGGAGGAATGGGAACTCTCATCCACTGCTGGTGGGAATGTAGAATGGCCCAGCCTTTGTGGAGGACACTTTGACAGTTTCTCAAAAAACTAACTATAGAACTGCCATCTGATCCAGCAATTCCACTGCTGGTGCCAATATACTAGGAATGCAGCAGTTATCCAAACTGCTGAAAGCAAAGACATGTACAGATATATGCAAACCAATGTTCATAGTGGCATTATTCACTATTGCCAAAAGTTGGAATCAACCCAAATGCTCATCAGCAGATGAATGGATAAACAAAATGTGGTACATAAATTCAATGGAATATTACTCACCTGTAAGAAGGAATACAGTTCTAACACATGAGATAACATTGATGAATCTTGCAGACCTTATGTTGAGCTAGGCATTGAAGGATGAACATTACATGACCTTATTGATATGAATTAAGCAAATTGAGCAGATTCAGAGAGATATTGTCTGGAAGATATGTTTACAGGAAATAGAAAGGGAGAAGAAGGTTGTGATCCACACCCATAAAGACATAATCTATGGTAAGGTAAAAGTGTGCAGTTGTACTTTGAAGGGATATGACAGGAGGATAAGGAAATTATTGGGTTGGATGGTGATGTAATTATGAATTCCAAAAATATTATTGGATCATGCTTGTAAACTGATCTGTTAATCTGGACATGATTAAGTTATGATTAGGGCATTGACTGGGCCACATCAGTAGGGCATTGAGCCCCACTCCTTGGTGGATGGGGGAAGAAAATATAAAAGGCATCACAAAGAACAGAGTTGCAGCAGTTTTTGAGAAGCAGTTTCAATGTTGGGGTTTTGATGTTTGAGAGAAGGCCCCAGGAAAAGAGAATTGAGCTGTTCGCCTGATAGTCTACAGCTGACCTTGTGGAGGAACCAGAGGAGCTAAGCCCAGAGAGAAATGCAGCTCCAGAAAGAGAGGAACCCAAGAAGCCTGAACCCTGGCAAATGTCAGCAGCTGTCTTGCTCCAACACGTGGCAATGGACTTTAGTGAGAGAAGAAGCTTAATGCTTTATGGTCTGGTATCTGTGGACTTCTACCCCAAATAAATACCCTTTATAGAGACCAACCTATTTTTGGTATTTCACATTAGCACCCCTTTGGCTGACTAATACACCATACATCACTACCCTACCACCACCTTGCATTTTTTTGGAAACTTTGTTACAAATGATGAAAGAACCTCATCAAAATGTTACTGCTAACTATAGTCCATAGCTTGTATTTCATGTATTTTCCCTTAAGCCACCATATTATTAATATCATGTATTAGTATTGTAAATTTATTATATTTCATGAGTGAACACTCTCATAATTTTGTGTTAGCTACAGTCCATGTTCCACCACAGGGTTCACTGTGTTATGCAGTATGTATAACTTGTACAATCCATCCAACATGTACAATCAGTGGCTCTCAGTTTCATCAATGAGTTGTACTATCATCACCCTTCAGTCAATTTTAAAACATTTTCATTAATCCAAAAGGAAAAACTCCATAACCCCTATACCCCATATTGTTGTCCCTTAGAATTGATAAAGTACCTTCTTTGCCATTGATGCAAAAATATTAAAATATTACTGTTAACTATAGTCCATAATTTCCATTAATTTGTATTTTCCACATGTATCATCATATTCTCAACACCTTTTAATAGTGACATACACTTGTTCTAGTTCATAGAAGAGCATTCTTTTCTTTGTTCTGTTAACACCAACCCTCATCCACCACCAAGTTCATTATGTTGTACATTCCCTAGATCTTTCAATTGAAATGTATGTTCCTACACTAACCCATTTAGCCCACAATCACATTTATGAATCAGCAGTGTTATTTATGCTCACTATAATATGTGACCATTACCATTTACTGTATCCATTTCCACACATTACAATCATCATTGCCAAAATTCTACATACACTGTTCAATTAAGCATCAGCTCCCCCTTTTCAAACTTCATTCTATCTCCTAGTAAACTATTCTCTAGATTTTAACTCCATGAGTTTACTCATCATATTTAGTTCATATTACTGGGGCCAGACAATATTTCTCCTTTTTTTGTTTGACTTATCTCATTCAACATAATGCCCTCAAGGTTCATCCATGTTGTCATATGCATCCCTGCTTCATTTCTTATTAAAATTGGACAGCACTTCATTGCATGTATATACCACATTTTCTTTATCCATTCATGGGTTAATGGACATTTGGATGGTTTTTATCATTAAGCAATGTGAATAATGCTGCTATCAACTGTGGTATGCAAATATCTATTTGTACCCTTGCTTTCGGTTCTTCTGAATATATTCCTAGTAGCAGGATTGTCAGATCATTTGGCAATTTTATATTTAGTTTCCTGAAGAACCAACCAACTTTCCTCCCCCAAAGTTGCATCATTCTACAGTCCTATCAACAGTGATGGAGAGTTCCCATTTCTCCACATCCTTTCTAGCAGTTGAAGTTTTCTGCTGTTTCTTTTTTAATAATGCCAAGTCTGTAAGGTATGAAATAATAGCTCATTGTAGTTTTTATCTTCATTTCCCTAATACTAGTGATGTTAATTTTTTTTTTCATGTGTTTTTGGCTATTTGTATTTCCTCTTTGAAAAAAATTCTAAGTCATTTAAAAAAAATTTAAATGGGTTGCTTGACCATATTCAGTTTTATGATCTCTTTATTTTTTTATATTTTATTTATTATTATTATTATTTTTAAAAAGATACTTAGATTACATAAATTTTACACAAAAGATATAGGGATTCCCATGTGCCCCATTCCCCACACCTCCCACACCCTCCCACGTGAACATCCTTCATTAGTGTGGCACATTCACTGCAATTGATAAATGCATCCTGGGGCTTTGCCATTAAGCATGGACCATAGTTCACATTGTAGTCTACACTCTCTCCCACACAGTCTGGATGTTGTGTGATGATATAAAATTGCCTATATCTGTCATTGCAATATCACTCAGGATGATTCCCAAGTTCCAAAAATGCCCCTGTATTACAATTGTTTTTCCCTCTCCTTGCTCCCAGAGCCTCCAGTGGTCACTGACTCCACATTAATGTTTATATATCATGTATATTAAATGCTTATAGGATATGTGGTTTCCAAATATTTTCTCCTCTTGAGTAGGCTGCCTTGTCACCCTCTTGACAAAGTCCTTCAATGTGTAAAGTGTATAATTTTGAGCTGGTCCTCTTTATTTTTTTTTCTTTCATTTTTGTGCTTTGTGTGTAAAGTTTAAGAAACCCCCTCTTACACAAGATCTTGATGATGTTCCGTTCCAGTTTCTTTTAGGATTTTTATGGTCCTAGATTTGATATATAAGGACTTGACCCATTTTGAGTTAATTTTTGTCTAAGGTATGAGGGTTCCTTCTTTATTTTGGATATGGATATCCAGTTCTCCCAGCACCATTTGTTGAAGAGGTTGTTTTAACCTGGCTGGGTGGGTTTGACAGGCATGTCAAAAATCACTTGACCATAGATGTGAGGACTTATTTTTGCCCTCATAACTTGATTCCATTTGTCAATATGTGTATTTCAGTATCATGCTGTTTTTACCACTGAGGCTAAGCAATATGTTTTAAGACTGGCAATTGAGAGTTCTCCAATTTCTTTCTTCTTTTTAAGACATTTTTGGCTACTTGGCATCCCTTACCCTTCCAAATACATTTGATAATTGGCTTTTCCAATTCTGCAAAAAAGGCTGTTGGAAAGTTGATTTGGATTGCATAGCATTGAATCTGTATATCAATTTGTGTGTAATTAACATCTTAATGATATTTAGCCTTCCAAACCATGAACACAAATGACTTTTTGCTTATTTAGGTCTTCTTTGGTTTCTTTTAGCAGTGTTTGTAGTTTTCTGAATGCCAGTCCTTTATGTCCTCAGTTAACTTTATTCTGAAATACCTGATTCTTTTAGTCATTATTATAAATAGGATTTTTTCTTGACTTCTTCCTCAGACCATTCATTGGTAGTGTATAGAAAGTTACTGATTTCTGTGTATTAATCTTGTATCCTGTCACTTTGCTGAATTCATTTATTAGTCCTAGTAATTTGTTGTGAATTTTTCATTATTGTCTAGATATAAGATCATGTTATCAGCAAATAGTGTAAGTTTTTACTTCTTCTTTTCCTATTTGTGTGTCTTTTATTTATTTTCCTTGCCTAATTGTTCTAGCTAGAATTACATCACAATATTGAATAACAGTAATGACAGTGGGCATCCTTGCCTTCTTCCTGATTTCATCAGGAAAGCTTTCCATCTTTCATCATTTTGTACAATGTTAGCTGTTGGATTTTTATATAAGGACTTTATCATGTTGAGATAGTTTCCTTCTCTTCCTATCTTAGTGTGAATCAATAAAGGATACTGTATTTTGTCAAATGATTTGCTGTGTTAATTGAGATGTTCATGCATTTTGTGGGTTTTTTTTTTTTTTTCATTAT
>JAKSZT010053879.1:1062617-1154215 GCA_026826555.1 Tolypeutes matacus
ATATATATATATTTTAAGAGGTGCTTAGATTACCTAAAATATTACATGGAACCTACTGGGATTCCCATGTTCCCCACCCCCCACACCTCCCACCACATCCCACACAAACATCTCCCACAAGTGTGGCCCACCACCCTCAATGGGCTTACACATCCTGGGGCCTTGCCATCAACCATAGACCACAGTTCACATCGTAGAGCACACTCTGTCCCACACAGTTCTGAATGGTGAGTGCTGATTTAAAATGGCCTACATCCGTTGCCACAACGGCACTCAGGACAACCTCCAAGTCCTGAAAAAGCCACTGTATTTCAACTGCACATCCCCTCCCTGCCCTGAAAGTGTCCAGTGGCCACTGGCTCCATCTCACTGTTATAATTTTTTTCCATTGCTTGAATCACCATATGTGTACAACAGAATACCATCAAGTCCACTCTAGTCCATAGCTCTTCCGCCAATCCTGAGGGGACTGGGAAGGTGACGTCCACTCAACCTCCAAGTGAGACAGGACTTATGTCCCATGGATATGGTGGATGGGATTATTCTGCCTGCAGCTGCAGGCCATCTCCATTCCCTGGGATGGCTGTTGCCCATTGTTGTCTCCTCGCCAGGTGACTTGGATTAGTCCATTGAGCTGAAGGGTAGGAGTTGCAGCTCCACCGAGATTACAGGCACAGCTGGCACATAGGTAGGCCAGGGGCTCCAGTCTCTGGAAGTACACCTAAAAACTCCAGCATCACATATAGGTTTGAAAAGAAGGTACTGTTGGACCATGTGCAGGGAGGACTTATTTGAGTCCAACTCTTTCACTCTCAAGAGCACAGATTCCAAAATAGAGCTCACTGATAAGGCATCAGTCTCTGGGGCTATACTGCTTATATAGGACCTGGGTGTCTCCGGAGCTCTCAGGAGCCCCTCCGTGTGGGGTGATATGCACTTTGATATTCTATGAGCTCCTACTGAGGTGTGCTGAAGCATAACCTCTGGGATGACCTCCCGACTCTCTTTGAAGTCTCTTAGCCACTTGAACTCATTTGTATTTACCTTTTCCCCCTTTTATTCAAGGTCTTTTTCCAGTTGTGTTGCTAGTTGTCACTTGGTATTAATCTCTCATTGCCAGGGAGGCTCAATCCGGGGAGTCATGTCCCATGTTGGGGAGAAGGTAATGCATTCATATGCTAAGTTTGGCTTAGAGAGAGGCCACATTTGAGCAACAAGGAGGTTCTCAGGTGGCAAACCTTAGGCACCCCATAACAGTAAGCTAAGTTTCAGTTACAAGAGCAAAGACTCATAAGGATAGTCATCAATAAAAGAAACTCATCAGTGGGTCATACTCTATTGACAGACACTGTCCGTGCACTCAGAGGACTGTTGCTGCTCCCTTGGAGAATGTTGCAGAGCTCTCTAGGCTAGGAATTCAGATTCCCTCATTTATTGTGTGATTGTCCACCCACTGTGACCATGCCCCATCTTTTGATCTTTTGAACAATTTTATATGTCTTTCATGTATATTCGGATGAACTAACTCCCATGAATCCCCGCTCCCAGACACACTCCACCAATAATCCCCTGCAGTACCCATTGTAACCCTTCTGTGATCCAAATCTTCCATGAACATGTAGTCCATAAAATAATCAAATACTCTTAATAAGAAAAAGAAACAACAATGATAAGCTTACATGCAAGAGACAAACATAAGGAAACTCAGGAAAAAACAAACAAACAAACAAACAATCAATCAAACAAAAAACAAAACAAAAAGATATAATTAGTGGATTGGGACATTCAAAAAAATGGGGAAAAAAACAAAATAGATGCCTTTTTAAAAAAGAAAAAATATATATATATATATTCTTTTTTTTTTCCTTTTATTACTGTGTTATTGGATGTCTGGTGTGCCATGACACATTCCCCCTCTCAATCCCCATTGTCTCCCAAATTTTCATTTAATTTTCAAAGAAGTTTTAGGTCACAGCAAACTCACACATGGAGTACCAGAGACTCCGAGATATCACACCACCGCCCCCTTCCACACCCCATATTAACTCCCCACCTTTTTTTTGGATGTTAGCATTGTTATAACTGTTGTACAGATAGCAAAATATAGCAACTAAACATTATCAATGATTTACAGCATAGTTTACTCTTTAGATGATACAGTTTAATAAGTTTTGATGATATTTACCATGTCCTGTGTCCATTAGTGTAAGGTAATGAAAAACCTTTCCCATGACCACTAAATACCCCATTAGATCTTGTATTTTTTTTATTATTATTAATTAATTTATTTTTTATTGCGGGTAAAAATCAAAATTTTCACAATATATGCCAATATGTGTAAAATGATATATAAATATATATGCATATATGTGCATTTGCTTACAAAAATGTTATTTATATATATATAAATATATTTTAAGAGGTGCTTAGATTACCTAAAATATTACACGGAACCCACTGGGATTCACATGTTGCCCACCTCCCACACCTCCCACCACATCCCACACAAACATCTCCCACAAGTGTGGTCCACCACCCTCAATGGACTTACACATCCTGGGGCCTTGCCACCAACCATAGAGCACAGTTCACATCGTAGACCACACTCTCTCCCACACAGTTCTGAGTGGTATGTTGATTTAAAATGGCCTACTTCTGTTGCCACAATGGTACTCAGGACAACCTCCAAATCCCAAAGAAGCCCCTGTATTTCAACTGCTCGTCCCCTACCTGCCCCAAAAGTGTCAAGTGGCCACTGGCTCCACCTCATTGTTATAATTTCTTCCATTGCTAGGATCACCATATGTGTACAGTAGAATACCATCAAGTCCACTCTAGCCCATAGTTCTTCCCCCAATCCTGAGGGGACTGGGATGGTGATGTCCACTCCACCTCCCAGTGAGAGAGGGCTTATATCCCATGGATATGGTGGGTGGGATGATCCTGCCTGCAGATGCAGGCCCTCTCCATTCCCTGGAATGCCCATTGCTCATCGTTGTCTCCTTGCCAGGTGACTTGGATAACTCCATTGAGCTGTAGGGTAGGAGTTGCAGCTCGACCGAGATTCCACGCACACCTGGCACATAGGTAGGCAAGAGGCTCCAGTCTCTGGAAGTATACCTAAAAACTTCAGCATCACATATAGGTTTGAATAGAAGGAAGTGATGAACCATGTGCAGGGAGGACTTATTTGAGTCCAATTCTGTCACTCTCAAGAGCACCGATTCCAAAATAGAGCCCACTGATAAGGCATCAGTTTCTGGGGCTATCCCCCCTTATATAGGACCTGGGTGTCTCCAGAGCTCTCAGGAGCCCCTCTGTGTGAGGTGATGGGCACTTAGATGTTCTATGAGCTCCTACTGAGGTGTGTGTAAGAGTAATCTCTGGGATGACCTCCCGACTCTCTTTGAAGTCTCTTAGCCACTGGAACTCATTTGTCTTTACCTTTTTCCCCTTTTATTCAAGGTCTTTTTCCAGTTGTGTTGCTAGTTGGCACTTGATATTAATCCCTCGTTGCCAGGGAGCTCATCACCGGGCGTCATGTCCGAAGTTGGGGGGAAAGTAATGCAATCATATGCTGAGCTTGGCTTAGAGAGAGGCCACATTTGAGCAATATGGAGCCTCTCAGGTGGCAACCCTTAGGCACCTCACAACTGCAGGGTAAATCTCAGTTACAAGAGCAAAGACTCACAAGGGTAGTCATCAATAAAAAGAACTCATCAGTGGGTCATCCTATTTTGACAGACATTGTCCCTGCACTCAGAGGACTATTGCTGCTCCCTTGGAGACTGTGACAGAGCTCTCCAGGCTAGGAATTCAGATTCCCTCATTTATTGTGTGATTGTCCGCCCATCTTGACCATGCCCCATCTTTTGTTCTTTTGGACGATTTTGTATATCTTTCATGTATATTCGGATGAACTAATTCCCATGAAACCCCCCTCCCAGACACCCTCCACCAATAATCCCCTGCAGTACCCATTGTAACCCTTCTGTGATCCAAATCCTCCATGAACATGTAGTCCATAAAATAATCAAATATGCTTACTAAGAAAAAGAAACAACTATAAGCTTACATGCAAGAGACAAACATAAGGAAACTCAGGGAAAAAAAAAGAGAGAAGAAAAAATAATAATCAGACAAAAAACAAAAGAAAACAAAATATAATTAGCAGATTGGGACATTCAAAAAATGGCCAAAAAGCAAAGGAAATACCTTTTATATATATATATTCTTTTTTTTTCCTTTCTCTTTTCTTTTCTTTCCTTCCTTTATCACTGTGTTATCGTATGTCCAATGTGCCGTGACACCTTCCCCCTCTCGATCCCAATTGTCTCCCAATTTTTCATATAATTTTCAAAGAAGATTTAGGTCATAGCAAAGTCACATACAGAGTGCTGGAGACTCCCAGATACCAAACACCCTCCCTTCCCCACCCCATATTACCCCCCCTTTTTTTTGGATGTTAGTATTGTTATAACTGTTATACAGATAGCAAAATATAGCAACTAAACATTGTCAATGATTTACAGTACAGTTTACAATTTAGATGATACAGTTTAATAATTTTGATGATATTTACCATGTCCTGTGTCCATTACTGTAAGGTAATGAAAAATCTTACCCATGACCACCAAACACCCCATTAGATCTTAACTGTTCCCTTTCCCCAACCCCTCAGGGCCCACGATACCACCCTATCCCAACCCATGGAATGTCAAGATTCACAGTTACATGCCCTGGGAATTTGAACCTGCTCTTCCTAATCCACCCACCCGCCAGTGCTGCACCACCAAACCCAGGAACACCACCACTCATCTGCCCCATCCCCCAACATGCAACCACACTCTATCCCTTTACCATAGATTATGTCCATATGGGTGATGGCTCAAAGCCTGCTCTTCTCTTACTCTCTCTTGTTAACCTATCTTTCAGACAATGGTTCTCAGAGACTGCTCTCTTTCCTCAGTTCAAATCAGTGAGGTCATATACTGTTCATCCTTCAGTGCCTGGCTTGCTTCACTCAACATAAGGTCTTCAAGATTCATCCACGTTATTCCATGTGTTAGCACTTAGTTCCTTCTTACAGCTGAGTAATATTCTATTGTTTGTATGTACCATATTTTGCTTGTCCATTCATCTGTTGATGGGCACCGGGGCTGATTCCAACTTTTGGCAATGGTGAACAATGCTGCTATGAACATTGATGTGCATATATCTGTTTGTGTCTCTGCTTTCAGTTCTTCTGGGTATATACCCAGCAGTGGAATTGTTGGATCATATGGAAGATCTATTGTTAGTTTTCTAAGGAACCGCCAAACTCTCCTCCACAGTGGCTGGACCATACCACAGTCCCACCAGGAGTGGGTGAGGGTTCCTATTCCTCCACATCCTCTCCAACACTTAGAGTCTGCTGTTTTTTTAATAGCTGCTATTCTGATGGGTGTAAGATGGTATCTCATTGTAGTTTTGATTTGCATTTCTCTAAAAATATGGTGTTGACTTTTATTGGGATTGCATTAAATCTGTAGATTAGTTTTGGTAGGATAGACATCTTGATGATATTTAGTCTTCCTATCCATGAACAGGGAATATTTTTCCATTTATTTAAGTCTTCTTTGATTTCCTTTAACAGTGCTGTGTAGATTTCTGTATATAAGTCCTTTACATCTTTAGTAAAATTTATTCCTAGGTGTATTAGTCAGCCAAAGGGGTGCTAATGTGAAATACAAAAAAATGGGTTGGTCTTTACAAAGGGTATTTATTTGAGGTAGAAGTCCACACATACCAGGCCATAAAGCATTAAGTTTCTTTTCTCTCCACAGTCTATTGCCACGTGTTAGAGCAAGACAGTTGCTGGCATTTGCCAGGGTTCAGGCTTCTGGGGTTCCTCTCTTCCCGGGGCTGCGTTTCTCTCCGAGCTTAGCTCCTGTTTCCTCCACAAGGTCAGCTGTAGATGATAAGGCAAATGGCTTGCTTCTCTTCTCCTGGGGCCATCTTTCCAACATCAAAACTTCTCAAAAGACTGCTTCTCAAAAGACTGCTTCTACTATCCTTTGCCTTGCCTTTTATATTCAATTCCCCACCCACCAATGGGTGGGGCTCAATGCCCTAATCCTAACCTAATCATGCCCAGATTAACAGATCAGTTTACAAGCATGATTCAATTATATTTTTGGAATTCATAATTACATCAAAGTTCCCAATGGTTACACTAGGTATTTGATCCTTTTAGTTACTATTGTAAATGGCATTTTTTTCTTGATTTCCTCCTCTGCTTGTTATTGGTGTACAGAAATGCTACTGATTTTTGAGCATTGATATTATAGCCTGCAACATTACTGAACTCCTTAATAAGTTCTAGAAGCTTTGTTGTTGATTTCTCTGGGCTTTCTATGAATAGGATCATGTCCTCTGCAAATAATGAAAGTTTTACTTCTTTTCCAATCTGGATGCCTTTTATATCCTTTTCTTGCCTCAGTGCTCGAGCAAGCACTTCTAAGACAATGTTAAATAATCGTAGTGATAGTGGGCATCCTTGTCTTTTTCCCAATCCCAGAGGGAAGGCTTTTAGGATTTCACCATTAAAGATGATGTTAGCTTTGAGTTTTTCATATATACCCTTTATCATGTTCGGAAAGTTTCCTTCTATTCCTATCTTTTGCCGTGTTTTTATCCGGAAAGAGTGCTGTCTATCTTGTCTACTATCTGTTTGATTTCAGGTGTATTGTCTTCCACATCACTAATTCTTTCTTCTGCCTGTTCAAATCTGCTGTTATGTGAATCTAGCATCTTTTTGATTTCTTAGATTGTGCCATTGATCACCATCATATCAGTTATCTTTTTGAGTATGTTTACAATTTCTTCAGTATGTTCTCCCTGTGTCTTCTTTATATCCTTAATCTATTCCTTCACTTCATTAATTTGGTTCATGATATTTGTCTGGGAATCTTTGATTAGTTGTTCAATGTTCTGTATGTATTTTTGGTTTTTAGTTTGTTCTTTGGAGTGGTCCATGCCTTCCTGTTTCTCAGTGTCATTTGTAATTTTTTGTTGCCCTCTAGTCATCATTTTATCTTGCTGGGTTTATTCAGTTGATTAACTTCTCTCTCTCCTCTAGAGTTTTATTTAGCTGGTGGTTCTGTGAGTGTTTTAAGTTTTCTCTTTGACTCTTTTTCTTCTTATTTTGTTTCCTTGCTTCTTTCTATGTTACCTTGAAGACAAAAAACTAGTGCCAGAGGAATTGAAAGATGTGAGAAAGGAAGAAGGATTATAGTAATATTGATAAGTTATTAGAGGGGCCAAATAGGATTTAGTGAAATGGATATTTAACTTGTGTAGGCAGTGTAGCGTAATAGGAAAAACAGTGGAGTGCCTACAATGGACTGGGAAACCAAATAGAGGAATATATATATAATGATTTAGAAGGCTATAATGATGATGAGGGAGAGTAAGAATAAAGAGAGGGGTAAAAGGAAAAGCTAATATTAATTTTAAAAAGAAGAAAACAAAATAGATAGAATAGTAATTGACATCCTTAAGTTGTGGGTTAATGAAAAACATGGTGTCTAAGAACCACAACAGGAAGCAGAAGGCAGAGAGATGAAGGAAGGATAAGAGATAGCTTGGAATACAATATCAATATACATAGAGAATGGGAAATCACTGAAAAAGAACCACAGCAAGAAGAGGTAAGCTAGCAGCACCTAATTTTAAAAAAATGAAGGAAAACAGAAAGGGGGGAGGAAAGAGGAAAGAAAAGCAAGAGATAACAAATAAATGGAGAAAAACCAAACAACCACACCAGCAAGGAGTCAAACAAAGCCAAGGAGGAAGTGTTTCTTCTAGGGTCCTTGCAGATCCTCTCAGCCTGCTTGCGTTTATCAATTTCCCTTCAGGAAAACCCTGCAGGTTTTGAGGCAGATTTTCAGGATTAAACTAAATCAAGAACAGGAATTCATTTTTTTTTTATTATGGGTAAAAATCAAAATTATCACAATACATACTAACATTTGCAAAATGATATATAAATATATATGCATATATGTGTATTTGCTTACAAAAATGTTTTATATATATATATATATACATATATTTTAAGAGGTGCTTAGATTACCCAAAATATTACACAGAACCCACTGGGATTCCCATGTTGCCCACGTCCCACACCTCCCACCACATCCCACACAAACATCTCCCACAGTGTGGCCCACCACCCTCAATGAACTTACACATCCTGGAGCCTTGCCACCAACCATAGACCACAATAAAGTAACTTTCTTTTTTGGCGGCGGGGCAATATAAGAGACCCAAACGACGTCCTCTGCTAGATCATCCTCTTCACCTAGCGGACCCTAAATAGGCTCATGGAAACTGATCAAGCCCTTCCCAACTCCTGGCCTCCCCAGCAGAGCTGAAGCTCTGATGCTTGTCCATGCACAGCGATAAAATTGGCTGACTCTGCCCCCTCTGGGACCAAGCCTCAGTGTCAGTGGACTGTTGGTTAAGTCAGGTTTCCTCAGCAGATTCACCTCTCCCCTCAGCCCCTCAAGCCAGCTTATCTGCTCCCCAAAGTTATGAGGGAGCCCAGGCAGCCAAATCCCCAGAAGTTAAACCCCTCTCCACCCTCTGTCCTAGCCCTTCCTCCCCCACAGTATGCTTCCCCACACTGGGAGATGGAGCCTCAGGCGCAGGATTCTCAGCTCAAACCAGCCATTTTCCCTGTGGATGGGGCTCAGCCATTTGTGTTAACCACCACAGGTAGGCTCAAAACTCAAGAATCTCCACCGATCGCTCCACGCTGTCGGTCTGCCTGCTTCTAGATGACCCAAGCTTCTCGCTCCATGCACCCACAGCACAGACCCTTGGGCAGGACCCTATCCACAATCGGCTGTCCCCAGAGAGCCAGTCAGTGAGTACCCTCCTAAACCGACACCATCTTGCCTCTCCCCATCATGCAATGACCTCTTGTGGTGACTTATTACTATATTCTTCTCATCCCCAGCCTCATGATTTGGTCAGGAGTGATTACAATGCAACCTGACAGCATCAGATTGTCTTTTCCCAAAAACAGTTATAAATGGTACCCAGGAATGATGAAAGAGAAGAACAGGGAAATATTATATAGGTATGAAGACATGGTACAGATATGCTTTCCACAATTGCTAATGAGAACCTATATGTAGGGCCAGACTTCATTCTTTAAGAATTATAGAGGAGAGTAAATAAGACACTAAAAGAAGTAGAGTGCCTCAAACATAGTATGGGTAAGTACAAGTCAATTCATGAATCTCTCTGATCAGTTGTCTGTGTATGCTCTGGGGATCAAAAGATTAAGTATATTTTTGATGCTGAGAAATGGTCAAAGTTTTAGAAGCCATTTCATGAAAAACAAGGAAAGATGAAATATAAGGTCATTCCCCACTAATAGGAAAATTTCCTATGAATGAATAGACAATGGAAGAGCAAGGTTGGAGAAAGAACTTGCAGCCAGCTTGGAAGCTGAGACTCTTCCAGACTCAATTACCACAGACAGAGCAGGTGTTCTTGTTGCACCTGTCTTGTTGTGGTCTCCACATCATGTCCTGATCTACCTTCTATTCCTGTGTCTGTCTCCCATTTCTTAGAACACACAGGTTTTGTCTGGTCCAGTAATAGTTGAAGCAAGTCCCTGTCTTACTTTTCTCACATGGTATTCTTCTCATTCTTGTTCTAGAAATTTGGGTTTTTGAACTATTTCATGAAAAATAAAATGGACACACTAAAGTCCTGATTCTGTCCTCTGCCCGAGTCTTTCATGGATTTTTTCCTGTAAAATCCTGCATATGCTACAACTTGTGTGCTCTTAAAGTGATTAACTTCCTATAGTATCTTACTGGGTAATTTTCTGCTCTTTCTCCAAATACTGCACCATCATTTCCCTGTGGGATTCTGGTCTGGACCAAAAGAAAATTTTGCTCCTGAGTCTCTGTTCCCAAGAGACCATGCTTTGAATCAGGTGAAACCTGCCTTTATGTTTCCTCCTCCTTAACTCTCTTGATTTCCATATACCTAACCTTCTCTGACCTTATACCATCCTTCAAATTAAAGATTGCTCCAAAGTTTAAGACTGAGGAACATGACTTGACCAGGTCCTTGAATATCAAACCACTGACTTGGTCTGAGAATAGAAAATATTCTGTTTACAACAGCAACTAAAATAATCAAATATCTAGGAATAAATTCACCAAGGGATGTAAAGGATTTGTACTCAGAAAACTGCACAACATTTCTAAAAATCATAGAAGACCTAAACAAATGGAAAGATATTCTATGTTCATAGATTTATAGAATAAATAGCATTAATATGTCAATTCTACCCAACTTGATTTACAGAATCA
Source organism: Tolypeutes matacus (assembly GCA_026826555.1). Lineage (NCBI taxonomy): Eukaryota > Metazoa > Chordata > Mammalia > Cingulata > Chlamyphoridae > Tolypeutes > Tolypeutes matacus. The sequence goes on from JAKSZT010053879.1 coordinate 1,072,997, forward strand.
ATGCAAGCCCAGTCAAAAGCCCAATAGCCAAACTTGAAGAAAAGGAAAAGCCAATTATCAAATTTATTGGGATGGGGAAGTGGTCCCAAATAGCCAAGAACATTTTGAAAAAGAAGAACAAAGTTCGAGTACTTACACTTCTTGACTTTAAACATTCTACAAAGATACTGTGGTCAAAATAGCATGGTAGTGGCACAAGGATAAATATATTGACCAATGGAATTGAATTGAGAGTTCAGAAATATACTCTCCCTTCGGTAGTCAGTTGATATTTGACAATGCTGCCAAGTTCACTCAAATGGTACATAACAGTCTCTTCCAAAATGGTGCTGATATCCAGATATCAATATCCAATTAATAAAAACAGTTCACTACCTTAGAACTTATACAAAAATTAATTCAAAATATATCAGTCACCAAAATATAAGAGCCAGGACCATAAAACTCCTAGAAAAAAATGTAGAGAAGCATCTTCCAGGCATTGGGGTAAGTGCTAATTTCTTAGAATTTACTGCAAAGCATAAGCAATAAAATAAAGTACATATAAGTGGGACCTCCTCAGAATTAATTTCATTTTTTTACTCTATACATTTTGTCAAGAAAGTGAAAAGGCAACCTACTAAATGGGAGAAAATATTTGGACTATATTTCCCATGTCTGATAAAAATTTAATTTCTTGGATTTATAAAGAGATCTCATAACTCAAATACAAAAAGACAAGCAATCAAATTTATAATTGGCAAAAAACCTTGAATAGGATTTTTCCAAAAGGAAATACGAATGGCTAAAAAGAACATGACTCACAGAGCTAGAGTCTGAAATATAGGTTTATAAGAGATAGAAAGGGAGGAGAAGGTTTTTAGTCAATGCTCATATGGGCAAAATCTATGATAAAGTGGAAAGGTATAGTTTTGCAGTGGATGGGCACAACAGTGGTGCAGTGACACTATTCAGCTGGGAAGTGCTGGCCCTTGAGAGGGTTGGGGTGGGGAGATTCTGTTAGACTCTCCATTGAACTGGGGCAAGGTTTGGGGGAGAAAGCAGGTAAACTCTGGGTATTTGTGAGTATGTGGTTGAAACTACAATGCTGGGAATGTTCTTTTGCAAAATATGCCAGGGGAGGATTACTGCTTTAAGGTGTTGGATGTGGAGGCATGTGGAACAGATCCTACATGGGGCAGGTTTCTAGGGAGTGTGTAGTGTTCATCTTTTCGTAGTGTGTTGTATAAGGGGATGGAGATTCACATAATGAGTGAGAAGGTGTTGGACACTCATCCTTGGGAGTCCTGCTATAATCTCAAGAGAAGGGTGGGTTTCTTTTGGATCATAGGCAATGCCTAATAGGGGAGGACAAGCCAGTTTGTTAAGACCTCAATGTTGTTAAGTAACTATAAATCTGGTCCTTCAATGAGTTAATCTTGGTGGATACTGTGGGTCCTGAGGGAAGATGGAGGGAGGAATGTAGAATGGTATAGTCATTGTGGAGGACTGTTTGGGAGTTCCTAAAGTAGTTGAATATAGACTTGCCATGGGACCCAACAATACCAATGTTACGTATATACCTAGAAGAACTGGGAAGAGTGACATGAATAAACATATGTTCACTGATGGTCATAGCAGCTTTATTCATGACAACCAAAAGTTGGAAACAACCCAGGCATCCATCAAATGATGAATGGATAAAGAAATTCTGGAGTATACGCATCATAGACTATTATGCATCCGTAAGGAGAAATGAAGTCATGAAACAAACGACAACATGAGGAACCTGGAGGACATTATGTTGTTGTCCAGACATAGAAGGACAAATACTGTATGATTGTCCTATTATGAACTAAATACATTATATGAAATATAAATATATTATGTAAAATATGAATATGGGTAGAATTGCATATATAAGACCGTTTTTCTTTGAAGCCAAACAAATGTAAGTTAATTCTACAAAATGTTAAAATCAGACAAAAAATAAACATTACACTAAATGAAGGAGACCAGATATAGAGTAATACATATTGTATGATTCCATTTGTATAAAATGTAAATATAAATCAATTTATAAAACTGAAATTAGATTAATGGTTATGCAGGTCTGTGAAAGGAATGTTAAGGAGTGTGGAGTCTTCTTTTTGAAGCAATTAAATTATTCTCAAAATTTTTATATCAATGTACAACATTATGATTATCCTAAAAGCCATTGAATATTGACTTTGGATAGATCATATCTTATATGAATATATCTCATTAAAACTTCTTAATAGCAAATAAATTATTGTCCATAAATAGCCAGAAACAACAGATATGCACAGCAAGGGAAACAGAGAGAGATAGAGAAGTGAGGATTTTCTTGTTTGTATGTTTGTCTATTTTTACTTTATTATTATTATAGAAATAACAAAAATTGTTCAGTAATGATTGGAGTGATGAACGCACACTATGTGATTACACCAGGTACCAGTGATTGTACACTTTGGATAAATTGTATACTTTATTAATTTGTATTAATAAAATTGATTTGTTTTTTAAAAAAAGAAGAGCTAAAATCCATGACCTAACTACACATTTGGAGGAACTAGGAAAGGAAGAGTAAACTATTTCCAAAGCAAGTAGAAGAAATGAAATAACAAAGTCAGAGCAGAAATGAATGAATTTGAGAACAAATAACAACAAAAAACCAACAGAGAAAATTAACAAAAGTTGGTTTTTCAAGATTAACAAAATTGATGTGCATCGCTGTTGTGGGGTGGTCAGGTTGTGGAGGGGCATGGGATAATTGCAGTTGGTATGACCTATGGACTGTAGTTGAGAGCAATACTGTAGCATTCTTTCATAAATGCCAAAGATATATGGAAGATATACTGTGCTAATAACAGTGGGGCTTGTAAAAAATTGCCAGATATACACTGTGGACTATAGTTAGTGCTTATAGTCTGATGATGTTATCACATAATCTTTTACAAGAATTCTATAACAGAGTGTTACATTGTGAAGTGATGTTGTATGAGAATTCTACACATGTGCATGATTGTTTTCTAAGTTCTCAACTTGTATAATAAAATATATTAAAATTATAGGGGAATCACATATACCCCATCCACCCCCCTCTCTCATTTTCCCATATTAACAACATCTTTCATTGATGTTGTACATTCCTTACAATTGATGAAAACATATTGAAACATTGTACTAGCCAAGATATATAGTTTATATTATAGTTTACACTTTGCCCCCCACAATTTTAGAGGTTTTGACAAAATGAATAATGGCTTCTATCCATCATTGCGATGTCATGCAGAATACTTCCAATGTCCAAAAAATTCCCCCATTTTTTACCTATTCTTCATTTCCTTCCCCTCAGAACCTCTGGTGGATACTGCTTTTATATCAATGATACAATTTTTTTCATTGCTAGAATAATCATAAGTTTACTGTAGTCTATAGTTGCTTCCCCCCCTTATATGTTTGTTCATCCTTCAATCTTTCCAATTGAGAGAGGGCTTAGATCCCAATGGGCAGACAGATGGAATTGTATTGCTTACAGTTGCAGACAGTCTCTGCTTTCTGGGGTGAGATTTGTCCATTATCTTTTGTTTGTTATTTGTCTTGAGTAAGTCCAATGAACTGGTGAGTAGGTGTTTCAACTCTGCTGAGATTCAGGGCTCAATTGGTGTATGAACATACTGAAGATTTATGTCTCTGGGATATATATTTATCAAGTATAGTGCTAATTATAGGTTCAAATTAAAGGAGTAGAAGATCAATTTGTAGAGCAATTATAAATGAGTCTAACACTGTTACATTAGGGAGCATATATTCCAAAGCAAGGTCCATTGACAGGATGTCAAATTCCTGAGATTGTCTGCCCTACTTTTCGTAACTCAATGTCTCAAGATTCCTCAGGAGTACCGCTGTTTGAGGCACTCTTTACTGTGGCAGTCAATGAGATCTTACTGAGACATGCATAAGGGTAACCATGGTAGTTTTGATTTGCATTTCCTTAATAGTTGATGATATTGACCATTTTTTTCATGTACTTTGCACCATTTTTATTTTCTCTTGCTAAAATATATGTTTAAATCTTCTGCATATTTGTTAATTGGATTGCTTGTTCTTTAACTGAGTTGTATCATCTCTTTGTATAACACAGAAATAAAACCCTTATCAGACATGTGGTTTTGAAATAATTTCTCCCATTGAGTAGGCTGCCTTTTCATGATCTTGACAAAGTCCTTTGAAGCACAGATGTGTATAAATTTGGGGAGTTTCCATTTATACATTCTTCTTTCATTGCTCACTCCTTGGGTGAAGGGTTTAGAAATTACTACCTACCACAATATATTTTCTTCAGTATTTTAATCTCTGCTGTTCATCACAGCTCATTCTCCAATGGCCCCATCACAGAGAGGGAGGGGTCCAACTGAGGAGCATCCCAAGGGTCCCCTTCATGTTCTTGTTCCTCAGGCTGTAGATGAAGGCGTTCAGCACGGCATTGACCAAGGCATACATCACTGAGGCTACCAGACTTGTCCTAGAGGATGGTGTGGTTTCAGAGCTCAGGTAGATACCAATGCCTGAGGCATAGAACAAGGAGACAACTGACAACTGAGACCCACAGGTAGAAAAGGCTTTATAATTTACCACCAGCTGAAGAAATTCTTGGAATGGAGGAGATAATCTGAGAATAGGAAAATAGGATCCCAATAAGGAGAAAATCACCTCAAGCAGTAGCCACAAACTACACTAATATGTTATTGATGTGAGTTTCAGAACAGGTTAGCATCAGGAGTTCAGGCAGGTGACAGTAAAAGTGTAGGAATTTTATGTTTGTGCAGAAGGAGGGTTTCAAGACAGGCAAGGTCTCAAGTTGAGACACTGAGACAGTGAGACACCAGGACAACAGAACCAGCAGGACACAGATCTGGGGGTTAATAATGACCATGTAGTGCAGGGGATGACAGATAACCACAAAGCATTCATAGGCCATCACAATCAGGAGGAAACTATCCAGGCATCTAAATACAAAGAAAAGAAAATCTGGGTGAGGCAGCCTGCATGGCTGATAACTTTGTTCAGTGTCTGTATGCTCAGCAGCATTTTTTGTATGAAACCAATGTCAGCCCAAGATAGGTTGGAGTGGAAGAAGTACATGGGTGTGTGGAAGTGGGAGTCTGAGATGATGGCCAGGATGATGAGTAGATTCCCTTGAGAGTGACCAGATACATAGACAGGAACAGACCAAAGAGGAGAGGCTGCATGTCCTGCTCCTCCACAAATCCCAAAAGGAGAAAGTTTATAACACCTGTTTGGTTCCTTTTTTCCATGAGATGGATGTGTTTGCACTTAAAAGGGTAAAATTGGCTTTTTTTCCCAGCAGGAGCACAATATCATAAACTCAGCAGCTTATGATGCCATATATATTGCCTAATAATTGGTTCTCCTTAATAACAAATTGTGTTTTCTTTTGCTAACTGGAATATAATGCAGTAATATTTCCTTAGCACCCGAACACTACCACCCTTTCCACAATAAAATGTGTCTGCTATTGGCCTTATAGTTCAATTATGTTGGAATGGAAATTCCCCAAATCCAGGACAAATCTCTCCAATCATTACATATTTTCTTCTTTGCTCTGCCTTTGAGTCATTTGTCCATGTTCCGTTCCCTAGGGTCTTTACCAATCATATGGCTAAAATGCTAACATCCACTCTAATGATTAATCATTTTATGCATTTCATTTATATGACAGTTTGTCTGATACAAATTCAAGTGAAATCAAGACAAAAGAATGTCCTCTTTTCATATGAGAGTCTAATGGACATTTTCCAATATAATCCAATGCTCATCAGATTAAAATATTCTACCATAAGGAAGTGGCATATTTTATTTACAGACCACCTGTTTTTAGATATTTCTTCAAGGTTTTCTTAATGATGTGAAATGGTCTGTTTAATTTAAATTAAAATTTTTTATGAGTGCAGTTGTAGGTTTACAGAGAAATCATGCAGAAAGTATAGATTTCCTATATGCCCTCCATTTATATACAGTTTTCTCTATTTTGCTTTAGCATATTTTCCCTTTGATCAATGTAGAAAACTCTTGTGCTCAGTAACGAAACTCCGGAATGTGTGTATGTTCATTAGCATTGGAAAGCAACATTCTTAAAAATGATCATCTGTTTCATGATTTTTATACTTTTACAGTAAGGAAGCTGTCAAAATTTTTGTCCTTATTTTTAATATATAAATATAGTATATATTTATGTCTATATATGTCTTTATAATATATTAAATTTTTCATAGAGAAACTCACCTAGCATTTTATCATAATTTCATTATTTCATTCACTCATTATACCAGAATTCAGAATCTTCTAGACACATGTTAGGGAAATATCATTGAAATTTTAATGAGGATTCCATTAAGATGTAAATTAATTTTTAAAGAGTTGACTTATTTTAAGTTCATGTTCCTTTTACAGTAATAGAAAATTTGCTTTAGATATTTAAGTACCATTTGTGTAAACATTCTTCCAATGTTGTTTATGAATATCATGCTCATTTCTTGTTAGGAGTATTTTAGGATTAATATGGGTAAAGATTAGATTCCTCCCTCCATTATGTCCATGATATTGCAATTACATTAAAAAATATTTTGACTTTTTATGATATTTATTATATCATGTTAGCTTTCTGAATATTCTTATTATTTTAACAATTTTCTCAAATATGACTATTATCTCCAAATAATTTATAAATAACAGGGGTTCCATATAATTCATAATAACCATTTTTCTTTTGGATCTTATAGCATTGGTTTGAAATTCCAGACAATTTCAAGAATAATGGAAAGGGTGGCAATGATCTTTTACTTTATGATTTTAAAGGAAATAACCCATGAATTTTATATTTAATCTGATGCTCACCATGATTTAAGATATATTATTTTATGCCATGTTAATTTGAATATATTTAATTACTAGTTGTCTTAGAGAGGTTTTTTAATTTATGAAACAGGGTTAAATGTCTTATTAATGATTTAGAAAAACATAGGGTTAAATTCTATCTCTTTATGCCTAAATACATTTCAAACAAATGTTGAAGAAGAGAAAGTTCTAGCTGTTGTAAGAAAATAAAGATGAATATATGGATAAATTTCTGCATAGTTATAGCCTTAAAAAGGAATAGTACTTTCTGAATATAAAGTCTTTGGTAGAAATAAGAGAGGAAAAGATGGAAAATTGGCCCATTATATTGAAAAACTCAATGCAAAAATATACCAGGCAGATAAATTACAATACAATAATCTACTCAAATTTACTCATCATGAAATGCAGAAAGGTTACTTCTTTTTTGAGTATACATGACATTGGATATCAGCAACTCACAAAGGAGATGTACATGAGGGTATAAGTGTTTGAAAAAATTTTCATCACACCATTAGTTTATGAAAATGAAATAAAAATGATGTCATCTCTACAGAAGGATTTATAGGGTCCTTTAAAAAAGTAATAAAGAAAAATTCTATTGAGTGGGGAAAATTAACAGTCATATACTGCTGCAAGTGGTAAATGGTCTGCTGCTCTGGGATGTAGAATTTAAATTAGAGCACAAATGTTTTATACAGAAACCCACATTTGCCAATATCCAATGTAAAAAAATTGCTACAGGCTACACTATATTGTTAAAAGTGATAATCTCTAAATTGTAATGTTAATCTTGAATTTTAGATTCATTTTCTTAGAATATTGCTTTCAAATGTTAATGAACACACATGCATTCTAGTTTAAGAAAAGAAAATTTTAAAAGTTTGATGATGCCATTGATAAAAGTTCCACAAAACAAACATAGGCAAAGGAGAAGGGAGTAAATTATAAAGTTAAAACCTGTAGTTTATGAATTAAAAGGCAGAAATCCTAGAACCAAAATAGGAACTCTCACAGTAAATTCTTAAGCAAAAACCAAAAATTAGAGAAAAATAGTCAAAAGTCTATTCACATGGAAAAACAAATAGAGATTGAACAGAAATACATTAAAGTAAGAATGAGACAAATTGGCACAGATTTCAGTAAATGATAAACTTGGAAAGATAATCTTACTTGTATCTCCATGACAAAATTTGAAACTATCCAGGAAAGGAACCCATTTTTTGGAAAATAAATGTGTCCAAAGTTGATTCATGGTGGAGAATAACAGATAAAACACTAAGGGAAGAATTAAGTAAATGACAAATACCTCCCCAAACGATCTGATGGGGTCCTGTGGCAGGAGCAATAGAAGAACTCCCCTCAAATATTGAGGAAGATATTAAGTCTATGACATGAATATGGTTTACCAGGATACTGGAAGATCCCACCAGTGCAATTCAAAGAAAAAAGAAATGAGATATGAATCCTAGAAAAGCAAGTTTTCAACATTTGCAGATGATGTACTGGCAGCTGAATACTTAATTTTTATGAGTAGGATACTAGGAGGGTTAGTTGATACCCAGCAGTGTTGTAAAGTTCAGTAGCCATTTTGAAATGTGCCATTCAATGGTTTTTTTGATTAATCAATTTGTTGTGCTACCATCACCTCTATCTAGTTCCAGAATATTTTCTTTATCATTTGAGTTCTTTCTTATTAGAAAATTATGAATATGTAGGAGGCAAGAGAGAAAAAAAACAGTCACATTCACATATACTGTTAAAATATTTTAGAAAACAGAGAATCATTTCAAATATTAACTAAAATATTAAATTCCTGAAATAGAGAATGGAAACTGTAAATAAGAAATGAGAGTAAAGATAGCTAAAATCTATTGATATCACAATGAGGCAAGCTGTGCTGTATATGATTTGCATGAGCTCATTTTGTTATCAGCATTGTTTTGATTTAACAAATGATAATATATTTACAGTGGTGTACCAATTACATTAATGAAGTTTTACAGGTTCCAGGTTGGTCTTATACATTCTAGTAATGTTTTCCCATGTGTTTTCTCCTTTAATTTAATTCTCATTTATACCCTGTGAAGTATATACTACCGTTATCCCCATTACAAAAGTGAAAACTGGGACAGAAGAATATTAAGTAACTGAATTAACATTTCACACATCACACAGAAGATGTGTGAAATGCTTGCAAGTGCTAATTATACTGGATTCAAGAAAATGATTCTTGAGCAAATGAATGAATGAGTGAGATTTTATAGACAATTAATAAAGGAGGATCCATAAGTGGGTAGAATGGAGGAACTTTTAATGACTACAGAAACATTTCTAACATGGCTTGATAAGAGACACGTGAGAGATGTTGAGATTGAAGAGAAGGCCAATTTACATAAAGAGAGACATTTAGGATTGTCTTCTAGACCAGAGAGGCAAAAAAGATGGTATTGGGGCCTGCACAAATGTGTGCAATCATTAAGGTTATGGACTCACCATTGTGTTAACCCAGCTTGTCCCAATAGAAACCATGTTCTAAGAATGCTGCCTGCCTCCATATCAGATTCCCAAAGCAGAGGCTTCGGTGGCCTTCCTTGAGCTTCTTTTTACCTGAATCTTTTCCCTTCTTAGTGGTGGAGATTCAGCTCCGACTCTAAGAAGAGCAGGGAGATGATACCAGGCATATATTCCCTCTAAAAGCACAGTTGAATTCCCTTCTTCTTGGTATTATTAAGCTGTAGGTGAGAGGAGGAGTGGGCATATTCTGAAAATCCTGAAAACTTTTTCTCCAAGATGACCATTAAAGGAATTGTACAATTCTTACTCTAATCTCTAAGCAATTTGGTTTCTATGCATGAAGTGGCCACAATAGAAAGAAGTTTATTTTCTGGTAATTTTGTACCTTGGAGGGACCTTGTAAGACTTATGTTTATTCCCTCCAATAGGTCCCCATCCATCCTGTTTTTTCTCCCCAGCTCTGACCTTCACCATTCATAGATCTCTCCAAGAAACATTTACTCAATATTTTAGATGGAGTTTCTTTCCATATCATATACATTGAAGTAAACTGCTGGTTTTGGTATCCTGGATTATAAGTATCCTGTTTTCTTTGATACACAGTTTAACAGTGTTGTAACTGTTCTTCTGTATACACTTGGATTTCCACCACTTTTTCTGTGACCTTAATTAGATGGCTTCATCATGATATAGTGATGTACTTTGCAGCTCACCTTCTGGGTCGTAGTCCCCTCACTGGGATCCTTTACTCTTATTGAAAATTGTTCCTGCATGCATGCATTCTCATTGGCTCAGTGGAATTATGAAACATTTTCCACCTGTTCATCTTACCTGTAGTTGTCTTCTTATTTTGCTATATGAGTGTGGGTGAGTTTCTGAGCTCTTCTGCTATGGACAATGAACAATGCACATGCACTATCCTTGGTGATATACCCCATGGTCATGCCCATAATGAACCCCATTACCTACAGTGTAAGGAATAAAGACACAAAGGGGCTCTGAGGAGATTGTTTCTATGGAAGCCATCAAAGGTCACTTTTTTGGGGGCTGAAATAATTGCTTGTGATTGCCCAGCTCAAACACTCATAGCCTGAAATTGTGAATCTATGAACATTCCACAGAACCAAACCTTGCTTTCAGCAGATATGAACTTAAATATGATGAAGTAAACCATTCAATTATACACTGTATTGCTAAAGTAAATAATTGTTTTGGATGAGTCATATCCACTTATTTAGTAAAAAGTCTTGGTGTCTGTGTGTCTAGGCATTTTTTTCCTGATGGACTTACTCTAATGGACAACTATGAATCATGTATAATTACACTTTTTAAATATATTTTTTAAAAGATACTTAGATTGCATAAATGTTACACACACACAAAAAAAGGATTCCCATATGCTCATCTCCCCACATCTCCCACACAGTCTCACATAAACAACATCCTTCATTAGTGTGGCACATTCATTGCAATTGATAAATGCATCCTGGGGCTTTGCCACTGAGCATGGGCCACAGTTCACATTGTAGTTTACACTCTCTACCACACAATTCTTAGTATATGGGAAAATAGAACATGGTCTATGTCTGTTATTGCAGTGTCATTCAGGATAATTACCAAGTCCCCAAAAGCCTCAGTATTAAAATTGTTTTCCCTCTCCCTGCCCCTAGAGACCCCAGTGGCCACTGTATCCATACCAGTGTTGTAATTTCTTCCACTGCTAGAATCACAATAAGTCTATAGTAGAATACCAGTAAGTCCACAATAGTCCATAGTTCATCCCTCAATCCTGAGGATTCTGGGATGGTAATGTCCACTCCAGCTCTAATTGAGAGGGTCTTCTATCCCATACAGACACAAGATGAGACTATTTTGCTCACAGTTGTAGGCTGTCTAGTTTCCTTGGTATGGTGGTTGTCAATCCTCACTTCCTTGTTAGTTGTCATGGGTGAGTCCAATGAGCTGGAGAGTAAATGTTGCAATTATGTGAGGCTCAGGCCCCAGCTGGCAGGTGGGCATCCCAAAGATTCCAGTCTCTTGTATGTACACCTACAAACTCCAGCACCAAGTATAGGTTTAAATAGAAGAGATATATGAGCCATATGTAGGGAAGCCATAACTGAGTCCAAATCTGTCACTCTCAGAAGCACAAACTCCAAAGTAGGTCTCACTGGCAAGGCACCAAATTCCAGTGCTATCTGGCTGAACCATAGGACCTGGATGTCTCCAGAGCCCTTAGAAGCCGCAATATTTGAGGTAGTATCCACTTTGGCAGTCTATGAAATCTTGCTGAGATGTGCATAAATGTTACCTCTGGGGTGACCTCCCGACTCACATTGAAGTCTCTTAACTATATAAACTCATTTGTCTTTTCCTTTCCCCCTTTCATCTGAGGTATTTTTTTACTTGCATTGCTAGTTGGTGCTTGGTAGTAATCCCTTGGTGCCAGGAAGGCTCATCCCTAGGAATCAGGTCCCATGCTTGGGGGAAGGAAGCATTTATATGTAGAGTTTGGCTTAGAGAGAGGCCACATTTAATCAACAAGGAGGCTTTCAGGAGGCAATTCTTAGGCACCCTACAACACTAGGCTGAATTTCAATGTCTAGGCATTTATGCCATGGGCTCAGGACTAGATGGCATATTCTGCATTATTTTATTGGGTTTTAAATAAGACTTTTTCTGTTATTCTAAACAAAATATCTGCCTCTTTTCTACATTTTTGTCATAGATTGTAAAGATTATGTGTGTGAACAACCTGCTTTTTTAACTCTATTACCCATTTTTTTGGCATTTGTGTTCAAGACCATAGTGAATACATATGATCAAAGGATGATGTATGAAGAACTTGAAATTCTGTACAATAATTTGGGTTTTGAGTAAGTATTCTTGCATAAACTTGCATGTCCTTCCAGCATCTCCTGCTTACATGGAAAGGACTCTCAAAGAATACCCTTTTATTCAATAGTTATCCAAAGGATTTTTAAATAACAGAATGTTCAGTAATACTGTTCTCCAACTTCTGAAAGAAGGCTCAAAGTAAGAAAAAGTTGATTTTCCTTATTGCTCTGAATTGTATTCTCATGATAACAGTTAGCTAGTGCTACATATAAAATATTCCCAAAAAAGATTTTAACATATTTCTTTTCATATTTTAGCTAATCTATGGTCTTGAGATGTATTGATTTCTGCCAAGCTCTTCAAGGCTCTACATCCAGCTGGCAAGTCTCTGCTTGTTCAAGGTGAGCTCTCACACCTGTTTAAGGTTTTATGGACCTATGCTAGACCAGGGTTACCTTGGCTGTGACAATTGACATTTCTTCCACATGTTTTGCTGTTTTTCACATACTCCTGAGGTTTTTGGAGCCTGATCTTGGCAGTTAGTGGAGTGGTGCTCCACAGAGCAGTTTTGGATATTCCATGCATGAAATTGTAAAGTTTTACCCTGTTCAGGTCACAGTTGATTTTAGAAATTTGTATAAACCTTGTTGACTATTTGTCTCAAATCCTGTATTTCACCTGCCTCTTTGATATATTTCTTTGCTTGGGCCATTTCTTAATTTTTTGATGATGTCTTGGCATCTTATTATGATGGTGATTTTACTCTGATGCTCAATTTCTTTCTCTTTAGTAGAGATTTTGTGGCATTAAGCTGTGTTACTGCTATTTTTGATTCTTGGTTCAACCATTTATGGGTCTTTAGGATTGTCCCTGTTAGCCACTCACATCTGGGCCATGAACCCAGTAAGGGTTGCAGACCAGCTTCCAAGGACCTTGGGGAGGCAGACTGTAAAGGCCAGAAAAAGCCTTTCTTACTTACTCACTTTTAATTTCCTCACATGCACTTCCTTATTCTGTCAGCAGATGTTGGTCTTCAACAGTTCTCTCAGTTCAAAACCTGGTTGGAGTATGATACTGGGCAGAATGTGAAGCCACCAGGCCTGATCATGGAGAATTCAGGGAGTGAGTATTAGGTCACATTTGAAATTCAATTTCAAGTGTAACACTCACTGGAAAAAGGAAGGAGTTAGAGGCATTAGATGCATTCTTTTGGCAGGACATGGCCTCTTTCTTAAGTGGGAGAGTTGAGAAGAGATGGGAGAACTGGGAGACTCTAGGGTTATCAGGAAGGACCTCATGAATTGATGACCAATTTCACCTGCCTCTTGCAAACTTCTCTTGCAGGTTTCATGAAAACTTAGTACAATCTTATGCAAAATAAAGCTTTGAGTTTTTATATATGGTTCCCCTATGGCATGTATTTTGAGTTTTCCTTTTTCTAGTTGTTCTATATTGAAGGTATTCTAATTCATCAAGGCATTCTTTCTGTACAACAGTCATCAAAAAATAAAATGCAATATTTTTATTTGACTATGACAAAATGCATGTGATATCTATTTTTTTTTTTTAACTTAGAGCTCATTTTTTTAGTGGGAAATTTTGCAATAATTCTAAAATGTCAATAACGGTGAATCTAGTTATGGGTAGAAATCTGCTGCTATAAACAGAAAATCCAACAGAATACTGAAATCAAGAAATTTTGTTTTATTTTTCCACATATCACAAGTCTAGAGTTAGGCTGTCCATGGCGGGTATGGCAGCTCAGGGAATTTCTAAGTTGTTAAGTCTTTGTTTATTTTTATTTATTAATTAGTTACTTAATTTATTTATTTGGGACATACTGGAGATTGAACTGGGGACCTTGTACACGGGAAGCAGGTGCTCAATCACTAAGCTACACCCGCCCCCCTTTCCTTTTATTTTTGGATAGCTGCTGCACCTATAGTCATAAAAGCCATACCATATTCAGGAAGAATGGACTTCAGAAATGTAGTAAAAATGGATGTACAAGTAAGACTTCTAAACATTCTTATTTTTTAGTATAAAACATATAAGAAAGAATGCCATATCACAGGCTCGGTGAATTTTCAAAATTAGGATATAATCCATGGAACCAGAACACAAACCAGAACAGAACATGGCCCATCCCCAGTGATCTTCTCTTTGCTCAAGGTGATTTATGCACTAAATAGAATGTTATTCAGCAGCAAAAAGAACGGAACTTCTGATGCCTGCTACAACATAGATAAACATTGAATACATAATGTTGAGAGGAATAAACAAGGCATGGAAACACATATGATATTTTCTTGCTGATATGAAATATGTTGAGGTGTATAGTAGATTATTTTACTAGGGACCAAGTTAGGGGGTGTTTATTGCTTAGTATGTTCAGAGTTTTTTTAAGGTGATGAAACATTTAAGTAAATGATTTGACTGTAACCACATCAGAATGTGGCTTGGCTTCTCCTTGAAGCTTATAGCAAAATGCTAGATGAAAAGAAATATGCTAATGACTGAACTTTTTGGCACAAAGAAAACAGAAACTGATCCTAGAAATTCCAAGCCTCTGGAAACTGAGCTCCCAGACAATAGTGCCCCATTTGAAGACTCAAGTAAACCTGGAACTTGTAAATCATGATTGAAGATGCAGTTATTTAGCAAAGACTTGTAGAAAGTTTTAGTGTCTAATGGCTTGGACCCCTGCTTCTTGCATGCTAAACCAACAAAGTTTTTGAGAGAGGTGTATGAACAAAACCACTGTCAGCTTGGACAAAAGAAGACATGGAAAGGAAAGATTGAAGAAGAAACAGCCTTAAGAAGAAAATCACAGAAGCTGAGATCTGGAATAAAGACATTGCCTTGAGCCAAGAGAGGAGCCTAACCCATATGTACAGAAAGAGTGAGTTTGCCCCAGCAGTTGAAGAGGGTGGATGTTCTGACCCAATGTTCTGGGAGAGTTTGCCTCCCCAGGGTGCAGAGAGGGTGAGTTTGCCCCAGCAGTTGAAGAGGGTGGATGTTCCCACCCAGTGCTCAGGAAGAGTTTTGCTTCCCCAAGGTGCAGGGAGGGTGGAGCACATTCCTCAAGAATTAGAGAAGTTAAGGTCAGCACCCCATACGTCTGAGAGTGGTGGAGCTGGTTAGATGGTTATATGAAGCATGGACAAAACAGTGGCCTACATTAAGTGATGTTGAAGTGTCAGAACTCTTCAGGTGTAATGTAAATGATGGGAACCAATGGCTTAGAGAGATTGGAAGGCTGGAGTGGATTAATCATGTAAGATCTGCTCACCTACCCAATGAATATCCAGAGGACACACGTTTCACCATAATTGTGAGGAATAATTATGAGAAATTAATAATTGTGAGAAAAGCTCCATCATCTCTATCTCTGAAATAACCTGTGGTCACTTTCTTCTGTATATCAGATGTTAATATGGAAACTGCTATCATAGAACTTGGAAAAACAATACAGAAGATTGGATTTTGAATGGCAGAAACCAAGTGGCAGTAATTAATTGCCAAATACAAGGTGAGTTTTGTTACCCTAATGGATAAGAAAGTAAAAGCTATATTCAGAACGATCTGACTCACAGACATGTGGCATTGGTTAGTTGATTTTGGGGTACAGCTTATGGGCCTAGAACTACTTGAAACAAGGGAAGACTAGGAGACATGGAAAAGGGGCATGCTACAAAGCAAAATGTTTTCTTTCAGCAATCTGAAAATAGACCAAAATCTTTTTACCTAGGTGATTGCTATGTTGGGTATACAGAAATATTTGATTATTTATGGTTTATTAAATGTTGGATCTGAAATGACATGAATTCCATGAGTCCAAAAACATCACTGCATACCCCAATAAAGTAGGAGCTAATGGATGTCAGCAGATCAATGGAGTTTTAGCCCATGTTTGCCTCTACAGTGATTCCAGATGGTTACTAATTCCATTCTGTGGTTATTTCCCCAGTTCCAATATGTATAATTGAAATAGACATACTCAGCAACTGACAGGAACCCCATATTGGTTCCCTGACTTGTGAAGTTAGAGCTATTATAGAAGGAAAGGCCAAATGAAAGCCACTAGAACTGCCTCTAGTGAAATAAAAGCAATACTGGATACCTGGAGAGATTGCAGAGATTAGTGCCTCCATCAAGGATTTGAAGGATTCACACCACATCCCCTTCAAGTCTCCTATTTGGCCTGTGAAGAAAACAGGTGAAACTTGGGAGGATGACAGTGGATTATCATAAACTTAACCAGGTGCTGACTCCAAATGCAGTTGTTGTTCTACAAGTGGTAACACTTCTTGAGCAAATTAATGCATTCCTGGTACCAAATGTGGCAGGTAGAATTTTCTAGCCCAGAAAAAAACATGTTCTTAAACTTAATCTATTGCTGCAAGTGTGAACCCATCATAAATAAGACCATTAGATGACATTTTTTAGATGCAGCCAACTGAATCAGGATGAGTCTTAATCCTATTACTGTAGGTCTTATAGAAGAGGCCACAGAAAGAACAAAACAGGAAAAAAACTGGAAGGAAAGAAATCCAAAATAGAAAATAGATGATGGGGCAAGATGGTTTCAGTTTAGGTGGACACTCACTTTCTCTCTCGCAGAGGATGGCTGATTGGGGACAGGATCCTGTCTGAGTGGTCTGTTCTTGGAGCCCACTGAGCAAGAACCTTAGAGACATTGATCTGGAGGGAGCTGGACAGTGAGGTGGATTGCTCAGTATAAAATTGTGAGATTTTCCCTAGCTGGAAATCATGGATGTGGAAAGCTAAACCCACCCTCAGGGCAAAGGGCTAGGGTAAGCCCTGACTCCCACCAACAACCCAGGGAGAGGGAGCATTATCTGAGGGTTGGAGGGTTCTGACAGAGGATGGTGAGGAGTTTCCTCTCTGTGGGTTAGGCTGCCTGGACACACTTGCAGCTTTGGGGAGCACACCAGTTGGCTTCAAATTAACTCCAAAGGAAGAAGAAAGAAGGAAATAACAGAGATTAGAGCAGAACTAAATGAAATAGAAAATAAAGAAGAACTAGAAAAAATAAACAAAACCAAAAGATGGTTCTTTGAGAAGATCAATAAAATTGACAAACCCTTAGCCAAACTAACAAAGAAAAAGAGTGCAGATGCAAATAAACAAACTAAGGAATGAGGAAGGGGATATCACTACTGGCCCCACAGAAATAAAATGTACATTAAGAGGAAACTTTGAAAAATTATATGCAAACAAGAGTGATGACTTAGAGGAAATAGACAAATTCCTAGAAACTCACAAGCAGCCTACATTGATGAAAGAAGAAATTGATAAACTCAACAGTCCAATTACAAGTAAAGAGATAAACTCAGTCACCAAAACCTCCCAACTAAAAAGAGCCCAGGACCAGATGGCTTCACAGCTGAATTCTTTCAAACATTTTGGAAAGAGCTAACACCAATCCTGCTTAGGCTTTTCAAAAAACAGAAGTAGAAGGAACATTGCCTAACCCATTCTATGATGCCAACATTACCCTAACACCAAAACCAAACAAAGATACTATAAGAAAGGAAAATAACAGACCAATTTCTCTAATGAACCTAGATGTTAAAATCCTAAACAAAATACTTGCTAATTGCATTCAACAACATATCAAAACAATTATACATCATGACCAGTGGGTTTCATCCCGGGTATGCAAGGATGGTTCAACATAAGAAAATCAATCAATGTAATACACCACATAAACAGATTGAAAGAAAAAAAATCACATGATCATCTTTATAGATGCATTCAACAAAATATAGCACCCTTTCCTGATAAAAACAATGCGAAAGATAGGAATAGAAGGAAACTTTCTGAACATGATAAAGGGTATATATGAAAAACCCAAAGCTAACATCATCTTCAATGGTGAAATCCTAAAAGCCTTCCCTCTGAGATAGGGAAAAAGACAAGGATGCCCACTATCACCACTCTTATTTATCATTGTCTTAGAAGTACTTGCTCTAGCACTGAGGCAAGAAAAAGATATAAAAGTTGTGTAAATTGGAAAAGAAGAAGTAAAAATTTCATTATTTGCAGACGACATGATCCTAAACATAGAAAGCCCTGAGAAATTTACAACAAAGCTTCTAGAATTTATAAAGGGGTTCAGTAATGTCGCAGGCTATAAAATCAATGCTCAAAAATCAGTAGCATTTCTATACACCAATAATGAACAATCTGAGGAGGAAATCAAGAATCAATACAATTTCCAATAGTAACTAAAATAATCAAATAGGAATAAATTTAACTAAAGATGTAAAGGATTTATATACAGAAAAGTACAAAACACTCGTTAAAAGGTGGGCAACATGGGAATCCCAGTGGGTTCCGTGTAATATTTTGGGTAATCTAAACATCTCTTAAAATATATGTATGTATATATATATATAACATTTTTGTAAGCAAATACACATATATGCATATATATTTATATATCATTTTGCAAATGTTTGTATGTATTGTGAGAATTTTGATTTTTACCCACAATAAAAATAAATAAAAAATAAAAAAATAAAATAAAAAAAAAGAAATCAACAAAGATGTAAATAAATGGAAGAATATTCCCTGTTCATGGATAGATGTCTATCTTACCCAAACTAATCCACAGATTTAATGCAATCCCTATAAAAATCAACACTGTATTTTTTAAGGAATTGGAAAAACTAAATAAAAAATTTATTTGGAAGGGTAAAAGGTCCCGAATCACCAAAGCCATATTGAAAAAGTAAAATGAAGTTCGAGATATCACACTGCCTGACTTTAAAACATACTACAAAGCTACAGTGGTCAAAAGAGCATGGTATTGGCAAAAGGATAGACATACTGACCAATGGAACCTAACTGAGAGTTTTGATATAAGTCCTCACATATACAGTCATCAGATATTCAACAAGGCCACCAAGCCCACTTAGTTGGGAGAGAATGGCCTCCTCAACAAGTGGTGTTTGGAGAACTGGATATCCATATCCAAAAGAACGAGCAAGGAACACCATCTCACACCTTACTCAAAAGTCAACTCAAGATGGATCAAATATCTAAATGTAAGAGCCAAGACCATAAACACCTTGAAGGATAATATAGGGAAGCATCTACAGGACCGTGTAATAGGAAATGGTTTCATGTACTTCACACCCAGAGCATGAGCAGCAAAAGAAAAAAATAGATAAATGGGATCTCCTCAAAATTAAAAACTTTTCCACCTCAAAGGATGTTAACAAGAAAATAAATAGGCAGCCTACCCAATGGGAGAAAATATTTGGCAACCATGTATCTGATAGGAGCCTAATATCCTGCATAAATAAAGAAATCCTACACCTTGGAAATAAAAAGACAAACATGCCATTTTAAAAAATGGGAAAGTGACCTGAAAAGTCACTTCTCCAAGGAAGAAATATAAATGGCTAAAAAGCACATGAGAAAATGCTCAACATTGTTAGCTATTAGGGAAATGCAAATCAAAACTACAATGAGATACCATCTTACACCCATTAGAATGGTGGCTATTAAAAAAACAGTAGACTATAAGTGTTGGACAGGGAGTGGAGGAATGGGAACCCTCATCCACTGCTGGTAGGATTGTGGAATGTCCCAGCCACTGTGGAGGGCAGTTTGGTGGTTCCTCAAAAATCCAACTCTAGATCTTCCATATAATTCAGCAATTCCACTCCTGGGTATATACCCAGAAGAATAGAAAGCAAAGTTACAAACAGATATATGCACACCAATGTTCATAGTGACAATGTTCACTATTGTCAAAATTTGGTAACCTATGTGCTCATCAACAGGTGAATGGATAAACAAAATGTGGTTCATACCTACAATGGAATATTACTCAGCTGTAAGAAGGAATAAAGTGCTAACACACGGGATAACATGGATGAATCTTGAAGAATTTATGTTGAGTGAAGCAAGCCAGGCATTGAAGAGTGACAGTACATGACCTCACTGATATGAATTAAGGAAATTGAGCAGTCTCTGACAATTATTGTCAGAAAGATAGTTTTAAAAGAAAGAGAAAGAGAAGAGAAAGTTGTGAGCCATCACCCATATGGACATAATCTATGGTAAAGTGACAGAGTGTAGTTGCATATTAAATGAATAGGACAGGTGGGTGGTGATATTATTGGGTTTGGTGGTGCACGGTTGACAGCTGGATAGATTGGGAAGGGTGGGTTAGATTACCCAGGATACTGGGGAGATAGATGGGAGAGGTGAATACTTGTGATTTGGGGGTTTAAGGTTGAAAGTACAGAAGTGGGAATTTTCTTATGGCAATATGACAAGAAAGTGTCACTGGTTTAGGGTGTTGTTTGGGGGGGCATTTGGGACAGGACACATCTGGAGCAGGCTTCTAGGGTGTATGTGAGTGTTCATCCTGTCTTAATGTATTGTATCAGTGGGTGGAGACCCACACAATGAACGGGAAGGAGATGAACTCCCATCTTTGGGAGGACCGATTAGCTCAGAAATAGACAGGTGGGAGTCTTTTAAGAGCAAGGGTGGTTCCTAATAGGGAATGGCACACCAGTGTGTCAAGATCTGTTGTTGCATGTAACTATGAATCTTTTCACCCAATGATTCAAGCCAGAGAGTCTTCATGGGCTTGGGGGGATGGGGAGGGAGGAATAGAATAGATCAAACAGGGGTATTTAGTGGTCAGTGGAAATGTTTTCCATTACCGAACAGTGATGGACAGAGGACATGGTATATATCATCAAAATTTTTAAAAGTGTACAGTGTAAAATGTAAACCATACTGTAAACCATTGACAATGTTTAGTAGCTATGTTTCACTAACGCTATATCAGTTTATGCTACCATCTACATACAAAAAGGTTTTAATATGGGTTGAGGAAAGGGGGAGGAGGATGGGTATATGGGAGTCTCTTCTATTCAGTGTGTGACTTTGCTGTGACTTAAAACTTCTTTGAAAATTAAGTGAAAAAGAGTGAGACACTGAGGAGTGAGAGAGGGAAGGTGTCATGGTACAGACCAGACACCAGATATTGCAGTGATAAAAGGCAAAATAACAAAAAAAAATTTTTTTAATTTTTTCCCATTTTTTAAATATCCCAATCCTTTATTTTATTTTTAGTTTTTTTTTTAAGTTTTCATGTATTTTATTTCTTACATTTAAACGTATCATTAGTATTTCATTTGCTTATTAATTGTATTTGGCTATTGAATTGGCTTCATCTTTAAAGAAGCTTTGGATCACAGAAGGGTTACAACTGGAGTGGGAGAGGATCATTGGTGGGGGGTGTCAGGGATCAGGGTTGCATGGGAGGAAGTTCACCTGAACATACAGAAAGGTATATAAAATTGTTCAAATGCTCACAGGTCATGGTCACAGTGGATGGAAAATCACTCAGTAAATGAGAGAATACTGAATTCCCATCCTGGAGAACTCTGCCACATTCTCCAAGGGAGCAGCAACAGTTCCCCAAGTGCAACGGCATTGTCTGGAAAAGGAGGATGCTCCAATGATGGGCTCTTGTTATTGATGACTAGCCTTAGGAGTCTTTGCTCTTGAAATTGAAAGTTAGCCTATTGTTATGGGATGCCTAAGAGTAGCCTCCTGAAAACCTCCTTGTTGCTCAAATGTGGCATCTCTCTAAGCCAAACTCAGCATATGAATGCATTACCTTCCTCCCAGCGTGGGACATGACTCCTGGGGATGAGCCTCCCTGGCAATGAGGGATTACTACCAAGTGTCAACTGGCAATATAACTGGAAAAAGACCTCAAATAAAAGGGGGAAATGGTAAAGGCAAATGAGTTCAAGTTGCTAAGAGACTTCAAAGTGAGTCGGGAAGTCATCCCAGAGGAAATGCTTATGGACATCTCAGTAGGGCCTCATAAGCTTCCAATGTGGATATCACCCCAAATAGAGGGGCTCCTGAGGGCTCTGGAGACACCCAGGTCCTATATCAGGGTGGATAGCTCTGGAGTTTGCTGCCTTATCTGTGGGCATCTGTGCTCCTGAGAGTGACAGAGTTGGACTCAAATATGTCTTCCCTGCACATGGTCCATCTATCCCTTCTATTCAAACCTATATGTGGTGCTGAAGTTTGTAGGTGTACTTCCAGAGACTGGAGTTTTTGAGCTTTACATGTGCCAGCCTGACCCAGAACCTCGGTGGAGCTGCAACTCCTACTCTACAGCTCAGTGGGCTCATCCATGACACCTGGCAGGGAGATGATGATAGACAATGGCCAACCCAAGAAATGGAGAGAGTCTGCAGCTGCAGGCAGGGTAATCCCATCCATCTTATCCATTGGATATAAGCCCCCTCTCACTTGGAGGTGGAGTGGGCATCACCATCCCAGACTCCTCAGGATTGGGGGAAGAGCTATGTGATTAGTGTGAACTTACTGGTATTCTGTTATAGACATATTGTGATTCAAGTAATGGAAGAAATTACATTAATGTGGAGCCAGTGGCCACTGGACACTTTGGGAGCAGAGAGAGGGGAAAGCAGTTGTAATACAGGGACTTTATCGGGACTTGGGAATTATCCTGAGTGACATTGCAATGACAGATATAGGCCATTTTATATCATCACATAACATGCAGAACTGTGTGGGAGAGTGTGTGGCCTAAAATGTGAATTATGGTCCATGCTTAATGGCAAAGCCCCAAGATGTATATATCCATTGCAGCTGATGTGTCAAACTAATGAAGGATGTTTATGTGGGAGGTTGTGGGAGGTGTGGGATTGAGGCATATGGGAATCCCTATAATTTTTGTGTAGCATTTATGTAATCTAAATATCTTTTTAAAAAATTACTATTAAAAAAAGAGAGATGACATCATCATTTGAGAGAAAAGCTGAGGACCCAATGACCATTGGCAGCCATCCCCAGAACTCAACAGTCTTCAAGGCAAAATATTGCGTTGCTGACACCTTAATTTGGACTTCCTCTAGACACAAAAGTGTGAAAATAAATTCCTAATTGTTTATGCAAACCCATTGTGTGGTATTCATTTTAGTAGCTGGGAAACTAACACACATGTTATACAGCTATAGATCTAGCAAATGCTGTTCTATTTTTACTTCTTAATAAAGATCACCATAGACAGTTTGTTTTAACCTGGCAAGGCCAGAGAGAAATACATCTTCACTGTCTTGCCTAAGGAGCATATCAACTCCCCAGGTCTATGTCATAATCTAGTCCAAGGGACTTTGGCTGTCTCTCCCTTCTAGAAAACATCACACTGGTCCGTTCTCTTGTTGACATTATGTTGATTGGACCTGGTGAGGAAAAAGTGGCAACTACTCTGGAATTGCTGGTAAGGCATTAACATGTCAGAGGGTGGCAGAAAAATCAATAAAAATTCATGGACCTTCCACAGCTGTGAAACTTGTCAGTGTCCAGTACTGCAGGGCATGTTGAGATATCCCTTCCAAGGTGAACTATAAGGTGTTGTATCTGTCTTATCCTACAACTAAAAAAGTGGCAAATAAAAAACCTATTTGTCCTCCTTGGAGGCAAGATATTCCTCATTTGTGTGTGATCTTCCAGCCCATTTACAGAGTGACCTGAAATGTTGCTAGTTTTTAGTGATGACTTGGAAAAGAAGAGGGTCTGTATTGTTTCAGGATGCATATGATTCAATAGTACTGGAAGTTTCAGTGGTGAATAGAGAGGTCATTTGAAATCTTTGACCTAATCCTATGGTAGAATCAAAATACAGACCACAAGGAATTTGGATGAAATCCCTCTTAGCCTTTGTAGATAACTACTTTCCTTTTGAGACTCTCCTTTTACCCTGCTACTGGGTCTTATTAGAGGCTGAACACTTTCTTAACCATGGGTCACTGTAGCTGTTGGGCAGTTTGATGTAATTATGAATTCCTAAAATAGATTTTGGATTATGCTTGTAAACTGATCTGCTATTCTGGGCATGATTAAGTTATGATTAGGGCATTAACTGGGCCATGTTAGTAGGGCATTGAGCCCCACCCCTTGGTGGGTGAGGAATCAAATATAAAAGGCAAGGCAAAGGACAGAGGGAGCAGTTATGATGTTGGAGTGAAGGCCCTGGGATAGAGACAAGCCATTTGCCTGAGAGTTCACAGCTGGCCTTGTGGAGAAAAGCAAAGCCTAGAGAGCTTAGTAGACTACAGCTGAACTTGTGGAGGAAACAGAAGACCTAAGCCTGGAGAGAAACACAGCCCCTGGAGGAGAGGAACCCAAGAAGCCTGAACCCTGCAAACATCAGCAGCTGTCTTGCTCCAACACGTGGCAATGGACTTTGGTGAGGGAAGAAACTTATGCATTATGACCTGGTAACTGTGGGCTTCTACCCTCCAAAAATACCCTTTATAAAGACCAATGAATCTCTGGTATTTTGCATCAGCACCCCTTTGACTGACTAATACAGCCACCCAGTTACAAGGAGACTATTGGGCTGGATATTTTTTGATACCCTAAAGTTGGGTGTGCACAGTAGCATTCCATAACAAAATGGAACCATTGTATATGAGATCTGGTTCATGCTGACCGTGATGTCACAAGTAAGTTTCAGGAGGACATGACCTGAATGCTCATGTCCTCCACTTCTGTCTCATTGTCTTCTGCTTCCTAGGCAGCAGCTATAGCCTCATGGGGAGTTTCCTATAACTAATTGTCTGAAAAAGGGAAATTTGGGTCTGCTTTTGAGACGGTTCTGCCTGATATACTGGTACCACCTATAAGTGCACAGCTGAAGAACTACAGATCTTTTCTAGGCCATCTTTGAAAGGCAGTGGTAAAGGGAAATCCTCCCCATGGGCAGAACTTCATATGGTGAACCTGGTTATTAATTATGCTTGGAAGGAGAAATAGCCAGTCATGTATCATTTCTACATTTATTTCTGGGATGTGGCCAGGGATTTGACTGGATGATCAGGAATTTGGAAGGAACATGATTGGAAAATTGGTGGCAAAGTATTTGGAGAAGAAGTATGTGGCTAGAACTTTCTAAATGGGCAATAAACAAGAAGATATTTCAATCCTGCATGAAAGCTCACCAGAGGATCATTTTAGCAGAGGAGAATTTTAATAATCAGTGGACAGGAGGACTTGTTCTGTCATTTCCCAGTGGGCTCATGAAAAAAGTGGCCATGGTAGTAGGGAAAGAGGTATGCATGGACTCTGCAAAATGAACTTCAATTCACCAAGGCTGACCTGATTAGAGTTGGAGATTACTGCCCAATATGCCAGTAGCAGGTTTCAACACTCTGTACCTGATATGGCACCATATCTTTTGGTGATCAGCCTATTACCTGGCAGCAGGTTGTATACATTAGATCACTTTCATAATGGGAGGGGGCAGTGTTTTTTTCTTACAGGAATATACATGTTCTCTGGATATCAATTTGTTTCCTTGCATGCAATGCTTCTGTGAAACTACCATCTGTGGGCTTCCAGAAGGCCTTATCCACCATCCTCATATTCCACACAGCATTGTTTCTGATGAAGGAACCCACTGCACAGCAAAGGAAATGTGGGAAGTCACACATGCTCAGGGAATTCACTGGTCTTACCAAGTTCTCCATCGTACTGTAGCAACTGGATTGATAGAATGGTGGAACAGCCTTTGGAAGACTTTATTATTCTAGTAGCTGGGTGGAAATACCCTCAATTCTGGGCAATGTTCTCCAAGAAGGTCTAAATTAGCATGGACTCTAAGGTGCTGTTTCTCCCATAGGCAGGTTCATTGTTCCAGGAAACAACGTATGGAATGGCAGTGGTGTCACATATTTTATTACCCCTATTGATTCTTTGGAAATCTTTTGCTCCCTATATCTTCAACATTATGCTCTGCTAGTGTAGAGGTCTTATTTCCAGATGGAAGAGTGTTTCCACCAGGATACCTAATAATGTTTCCACTGAACTGGAGGATAAGATTGTCAATGGACCACTTTGGGCACCTCTTGCCTCTGAATCAAAAGACAAAGAAGGGAGCTGCTGTACTGGGTGCACTGATTGATCCTGATTACATGGCATTTCTTAATACTTCATGCCATGTTGTTAAAGTCAGTGGAAAACTGCAACAACCCAATGCAGGCAGACTGCTAATAGCCCAGCTCTGTCAGGATAGAAAAATTGGATAATAGAAAATACCAGATGAAGTGCTTGCTGAGGATACAGCAATTATGGAATAGGTAGAAAAAGGAGGTTTTACATATAATTAAGGACCATGTAACCAGTTGCAGTAATGAGTTATTTCTTCCTTGTTTTGTAATGGGTATGTTTCTATATACAAATAAAGAAAATATCTTTGTTTTTTTCTATCCCTGATCCCTATATCATATTAAATAAATTGCATTAATTTTATGTTACAGTATGTAAATTTCAGGATATAAAAGATAATAATATTACATAAGTTCTTGCATCCTCTTCTGAGGATAGTGTTAGTGCATTTCCAGTAGTATGGAAGACAGTTGAATTATGTTAGGTGAAAGTATGTCTATGATGTTGAATTTATTTAGCAATTAAATACCATTTAAGGAGATGTGAGTGGGCTATAAGTTTATTGAGGACTGTGATGGTATATTTCATGTATCAATTTCTCTGGTTTATGTTGTTCAGTTGTTTGTTCAAGCAAGCTTTGGCTTGATTGTTACTGTGAGGGTGTTTCCTAGATGGATTTAAATCATTGCTCATTTGATTCCATCTATGGCTGATTTCATCTACAATCAACAATAGGGATTGCCTTCAACAATGACAGGAGACTTCTCATTCAATCAGGGGAACCTTAAAGGGAATGTGGAGGGTTCCCTTATTCACAAAATAAGAATATCTATCTCTGCTTCTAACATCCATCTATTCCCGGGGATTTCATCATCACATTCATTGGAATCTCCAGCGTGCATCTTCTGTGGGTGATTTCAACATTAACCTCATTGAGGTTTTTTTATATTAATAACTTTATTTCAAACTCACAAAAATAAAAGAACAGAAAAAAGACAACTCAAAAAGTTATGGCATCATTACTCCTAAACAGCTATTTTTTATTCACTTTTATCTTACCTAATTTCAGATGCTAACTCATTTGTTCCTCTAGTGTTCAGAAAGATACATAGATGAACACAGATTAGTTAAATGACATAATCAAGGCCTCATTATTAATGAAAAAGAAGAGAAAGAAGGCCTACTCATTCATATCTCACAAACCCAAACCCCATATTCTTTTTATAAACTTTAGAATTAATATAGTACCTAAATGCTCTACAGAATTTGGACTCACCAATTCCCGTGCTCTTGTGAGCTTAATCCTATTATAAATATCTTAATATTTACATATATATGTATATTCATGAATGTATTATCTATCTATCTATCATCTATCTATCTATCTGTCTATCTATCTATCTATCTATCTATCTATCTATCTATCTATCTATCTGTCTGTCTGTCTGTCTATCATCTATCATCTTCTGCTTGTTTCTTTACTCTGGAGAACCCTGAAGAATACACCTTTGCAACCAACTTAATAAAGTGCAAGAAGTATAACATGAACATAAGGGACTCCAAGTGTCTTAAAGTTTCATCATTGTGGGGACTTTCTTGTTCTTAAACTTCTCTGACATCTCTCATCTTTCGCCCTTTTTCTCCTCCTCTGCCACTCTGTCTTCTTTATTGACCTTGAACATCCAATAAAGCTCTTTCCTTAGGGCCCTTTGCCCTGGAGAATCCCACTGCTGGTCATAAATGTCTACTATCCCTTTCACTTTTGCCTTCTGCTTTGAGGTCTTTTCAAATGTTTCCCCATTGGTCACTCTTGCCTTAATATTGAGCACTCCTTCTGAGGCTCTCAATGTTCACTGGTTTAAATTCATTTTAGCCATTTTCTCCATGTGACATGTTCTATGGCTATAGTTTTATTTGCTTATTTTCTTTCTCCATCATCAGATTTCAGGTAACTTGTTTTCAGCACATTATTCTCATTGCCTAGACAGTGCCTGCAGCATAGCTGGACTGAATATTTATTACACAAATGAATGAATAAATTTTCATAAAAATCTTGCAATTTATAACAAAGTGGGGGAATATTTCCAAAGTAGGAGGGCAATTGTTATTCAAAGACAGCACTCTTTGTTTAGATTTGATTTTTAAAATCCAGAATTTAATTTCTGGACTCCAAAATACAAATTATAGATAGGTTAGTAACGGTTGTCTGTTTCAAATTAGTCATGTTCTTTCTTTCTTTCTTTCCAGTTAGTCACATCAAGGACATGGATCCAGGAAATAACACAGGAATTTCAATTTCTCCTTTGGGGATTTTCAGAGGAACCAGAATTGAAGTCCATCCTCTTTGGCCTCTTTCTGTCCATATACCTGAGAACTGTCTCTGGAAACCTGCTTATCATCCTGGTCACCATTACTGACTCCCACCTCCACACACCCATGTACTTCTTTCTGTCCAACCTGTCCTTTATAAACATCTGTTTAACCATGACCACAATGCCAAAGATGCTGGTGAACATACAAAGATAAGAGCCATAACCTATGCAGGCTGTCTCACCCACATGTACTTTTTGTTGCTCTTTGCAGGGTTAGATGACTTCCTCCTGGCTGTGATGGCCTGTGATCCCTTCGTGGCCCTCTGTCACCCCTTAAACTAGACAGCCATCAAGAACTCCGAGCTCTGTAGACTGCTGGTTCTGGGGTCCTGGACCATGAGTGCACTGCATTTCTTGTTACAAAGATTAATGGTGTTGCACCTGTCCTTTTGTAAACACTTGGAAATCCCCCACTTTTTCTGTGACCTTGATCAGATGATCCAACTTTCCTCAAGGAAATAGTGATTATTTTTCAGTTGGGTTGCTGGTTTTTGGTCCCTTGACTGGTATCATTTACTCATATTCCAAGATTTTTTCCTCTGTATGTGCAATCTTATCAGCTCAGGGAAAATATAAAGCATTTTCCACCTGTGTATCTCACCTCTTAGTGGTCTCCTTATTCTATGGTACACACCTAAGAGTGTCACCAAATGCACACTCAAGTGCAACAAATTCAGCCATGTACACAATGGTCACACCCATGTTGAACCCATTCATATACAGTCTGAGGAATAAAGAAATGATGAGGGCTCTGAAAAGATTCTCTGGGAGGGAAGTCATCAAAGTGTCATTTTTTTCTCAGGCAAAGGAAGTGACCATGATTACAGGCCTTAAAGCCTGAGAACCAGAAACTGTGATCACCTGATCATTTCGTGAAACAGAAACCTGTCCTAAATTCAGATATAATCTTAAATTTTGTGAAGAAAAAAATTAAATAATACATTGTATTACCATGGAGAATAATTGTTTTTTAAACGTTATTTTAAAAGAAGTTTTACATTAGAGAAAATTTACATAGAAAATATAGGGAATTCTTAGTCTCTAGGGTGGGGTAGGGTTTTAGTATGCATTCCAGAGCTCTGTGCTCCCCTCTGAAAAGAAAAAAATGAGAAAGGAAACATGGTAAAATAATAACAATTGGGGAATTTGATTAAAAGTTAAAGAAGTTTTTTTGCAATATTCTAAGTGTTGGAAATAATTTCAAAATAAAAAAAATTGTCAAAAACACTTAAAGCTTATTTAATAACTCATTAAAAATAGGAAAATATGCTACACACATTCTCGTTCTCATATTTTCCCCTATTAATAACATGTTTCATTATTGTGATACATTTGTTACCATTAATAAACAAATATTGAAGCAGTGCTACTAACCATGGTCTATAGTTTACATCATGGTTTACACTTTGCATTGTACAATTTTATAGATTTTAATAAAATGTATAATGGTCTGGATACATCATTGCAATATCATACAGGATAATTCCATTGTCCCCAAAATGCCCTTATTGTCTTCATATTCTTCCCTCTCACTCTCCTCATAACTTCTGGCCACAACTGAAAGTATTGTGCTTGATGATTAACATCTACTCATTGAAATAAGAAATCTTAGTAATCTTGCACAATGGATATAAACTTTGGGATACAGGACTGGATGTGCATTTTGCCCTATTTTATTTTACAAAATATGTGACTTTTTCCATTTCTTAAAGCAAAATGTCTACCATCTACATATTTTGTCCTATACATTTGAGGGTATATGAGTGATAAATCTATATATTTACTAAGTCATCCACTGCATTATCTCCTTATTGTCACTTCAAATTAAAAATAACTTTTAACCAAAAGTATTACTCACACAAAAGAGTATATTATAAATATTCAACTTGCTGAATTTTTACAAAATGCATACTCCTGTAAAACAAGAACCTTAGAATTTCCCAGATGTCTGTTCTTTTCTAGACAACTTTCCCATTTTTGTAAAAACACTCTACTAATGCTAAATTATAGGTTAATTTTGATTATTTATATAAATCAATTATAATTTATATATTATTTTTGTAGGATTTTTCTCTGACTCTATCCATATTTTTAAAAATGGCTATAGAAAAACCTTAGTCATTGATTCATGGTAATCCTTGGTTTTAATACATTTAAGTTTATGTATTTACTCACTTTACTATTGCTGAGAATTTGTTGAGTTTCTATTTGGGCATGCCCACCAATAATTTTCCTGCCAACATCATGGTTTATGTATTCTCTTAATGCATGTGTGTGATGTCACCTCTTGATGGCAAAATCACAATAAACACTGCAATACCTGGAGGTCCCAGCAAATGAGGAGAGGAATCTGTATGACTCAAGTTTCTCAAGAGAAACAGAACCAACATGTTTTCAGGTTCAGAGCACTTGAATAGAGTGCAGTTTCCACTCCAGAAAGCCCAAAGGATAGAACATCAATCCACAGATGACACAACTTGAAATCTAATGGAGATTATCTTGGTGAGTTTCAGATTTGTGTCAGACATGGGTTTCCTGTTTTTCCCAATTTCTTCCTTCTGGTATTGAAATATTTTATTAAAGCAAAATACCTCTGCTTTATTTTGGAAGCAGAGAATCTGTTTCCCAGATTCCACAGTTTCACAGACGGAAAGGAATTTTCCCACAGAAGAAATAACACTAATAGCTTATTTTGTGAAGCATTTGGGATATAGTGATAGAGTGAACATATTTTGCATGAAGGAAAAACATATGTTTTAGGGTTCGAGGACAAACTATGTCAGACCAAATTATGTACACCCTCCAAAGACATTTATTTAAATGTAACACCTGTTCTTGCAGGCATAAATCCACTTGAAAATAGGACCCTTTGAAAATATATTACTACTTAATGTTTGGGCTGATTTGTTAGTAGATTCTTCTAAAATCCTATTTGGATAAGTCCCAGTAGATTCAGTATGAGCTTTTTTTCATATTAGTGGAGGCATGATAAAAAGCCAGTATTCAGAGGAACACACAGAAGGAGGAAATCAATGACTCTACTATGTGATAGAGAATTGCCCCAAGCAAAGCTACTGAAGCCAAAAGAAAAATGGCCTCTCCCACTCCTTAATTTGGGACTTTGTGTCATAAACCCATAAGGCAAAAAAATCTTGTTGTTTAAACCAACCCAGTGTGTGCTCTTTGTCATACCATCCTGGAAAACTAAGACATAATCCATGGCATTGAATTTGTGAATGATCCAAGCACAGAAAAGGAGTGGAAATAGAAAGGAATGTAATGAAGAGATGCCACCCAGAGCTGGAGAAGTAAATGGCAGATGATTTTAGTAATAGGCTACTCCAGTCTGTGCGTTGCTCTGTCTTCTGGGACTTAACTGTCACCAATGTCTTCTCTCTCTCCATCGGTTGAAGCTAGTGTTTCTCAAACTTTCTTTTATTATTGTTCCATAAGGAGCCTTTTTAGATATTTTAAACAATATACTTCCTCTGTACATGTAACATTTTAATACTACAGATACATGTTCAAGAACTGTGGCCCTTTATATGGTTATAAATGATTGTAATGTTTGAGAATTTCTGTTCACTCTCAAAACCTCTTCTTTTAAACTCCCTTGCCTCTGATCAATTCTGGCTTTATTTGCTCCTGGGTCCATTAGAAAACTGGCTTCTAAGCCCCACTTTGCATATAAACCACCCATCAATCCTGTAAAATACAGATTTCAGTGAAGTAGGTGTGGGACTGTGTCCTAGAGTCTGCATTTCTCTTGAGGTCACAGGTTGAAGCTAATGCTGATGTTTCATGGTGACACATCAGGGTTGGTTGTGGGCTTTGTTTCCATCACATTCATAGGCTAATGGAGGGGTACTTGTCCTTTGGTACTGTGATAGCTTGTAAACAAATATATTAGTCCTAGGCTGATGTTCATCAGGCAAGATGACTCCATCCAATTATTCATCACATACATGGGCTTTATCTGTATGAAGATTATGATCATGGTGAGAATGGATGCTTGTTACAGCTAGGATTCCTGATTGCCGTCAATTATATATTGCCTTCTAGATGAAGAAGCTTTAGCATCCTAATAGTCCTCGTGTATGCCTATAAACATATTTCAGTTTAGTTTCTGTACAATATGGCAGAGTTTTGGATGTTTGCTCTCCTCTGAATGCCTACAAACTTCTTAAGGCATTTCTTCATCTGCATTAGTTATCAAAAAAAAAAAGTGCAGTATCACTCGTATGATTATTACAAAATAACATGAACTGGAACCATTTTTATTCCCATGCAGCTCTTTTATTAATGGACCATAAAAATCCTGAAATGTGTCATAACAGAGCATTTAGTGTAATTATCCACACTTCACAGGTCTAAGACTAAAGAGTCCAGGGCTGTTATGGTAGCTCAATAACATTGCTAAGAATTACATCTTTTAGTTTACTCAACATGTGTTTTTTTCATCCTCATAGTCACAGACTAGTTATTATTGCACCTACAGACACTTAATATTTCACTTCCTATTGAGAAAGACTGGGAGCAGATTAAGAAGTACTGGATGGTTGTTTCTCAAAATTCCCTTTTTTCAAGTATAATATCTATATGGAAAATGTCATATCATAAGATCAATAAATTAAAAAAAAAAGAATTTAAGCCATTTAACCAGAACTCAGACCAAAAAACAGAACAGAACATGGCCAGCCAGTGAGGTCCTCTCTTCCCGATTACTGTCATCTCTTCCACACTTAAGCAAACTAGGATTTAGAATAACTCCCACCCCTTTCCTCCCCCACCATATTAATACTTTTATATATGGATGGTAGCATTGTTATAACTGATATAAAAATAGTGAAACAGCTACTAAGCATTGTCATTGTCAATGGTTTAAACGACAGTTTACATTTTAAACTGTACAATTTTATAAATTTTGATGATATTTACCACGTCCTGTGTGCATCAATGTATGGTAGTGAAGAGCATTTCCACTGACCACTAAATACTCCCTGTTTGATCTATTCTATTCCTCCCATCCCATACACCCAGGGCCCATGACTTGGCCCTGGCTTGACTCGTTGGATGACATTGGACATTTTGATAATTATATGTCTTGGAGTAGGTCTGTTGGGATTTATACTGTTTGGGGTGCACTGTGCTTCCTGGATATGTACATCCATTTCCCTCAATAGGGTTGGGAAGTTTTCAGCCATTATTTTCTTCAACACTCCTTCTATTTCCTTTCCCTTCTCTTCTCTTTCTGGGATGCCTATGATGTGCATGTTTGTGCATTTTGTGTTGTCGGTTAAATCCCTAAGTCCTGCTGGATTTTTTCTCTTTTTTTTATCTATCTGTTCTACTATCTGTTTGATTTCAGATGTATTGTCTTCCACAGCACTAATTCTTTCTTCTGCCTGTTCAAATCTGCTGTTATGTGAATCCAGTGTCTTTTTTATTTCTTGGATTGTGCCATTCATCACCATCATATCTGTTATCTTTTTATGTATGTTTACAATTTCTTCAGTATGTTCTCCCAGTGTCTTCTCAATATATTTAATCTCTTCCTTCACTTCATTAAGTTGGTCCATGATATTTGTTTGGAAAGCTTTGATTAATTGTTCAATGTTCTGCATCTCTTCCTGGGTTTAAGTTTGTTCATTGGACTGGTCCATGTCTTCTTGTTTCTCAGTCTGGTTTGTAATTTTTTGTTGCCCTCTGGTCATCATTTTATCTTTATGGGTTTATTCAGTTGATTAGCTTTGTCTCTGCTCTAGGGTTCTATTTAGCTGGTGGTTTTGTGTGTGTGTTAAGTTTTCTCTTTAACACTTTGTTCTTCTTGTTCTATTTCCTTGCTTTTTTCTATGTTCCCTTGAAGGAAAAAGATTAGGGCCAGAGGAATTGAAAGAGGTAATAAAAGAAAAAGGATAATAGTAATATTGATAAAGTTATAAGGAGGCCATATCAGACTTAGTAAAAAGAATATATTTAATCCACATAGGCAGTGTAGAGTAATAGGGGGTAAAAAGTGGAGTACCTACAATGGAATGGGAAACCAAATAGAGAAAAATATATAGAATGATTTAAAAGGCCAGAATGGTGAGGAGAGAGAAAAAGAGCAAAGAAAGGGTTGAAAGGAAAAAAATTAATAAAAAAGAAAAGAATAGACAAGATAGAAACCAACACCCATGAATGTGAAGACTAATTTAAAAAAGGTGGAATGTAAGAACAACAAAAGAAGGCAGAAGGGGAAGCGGCTGTGGCTCAATCAGTAGGGCTCCCATTTACCATATGGGAGGCCCTGGGTTCGGTTCCCGGGGCCTCCTGGTGAAGGCAGGCCCGCCCGCACAGCGTGGTTAGCTGACCCAGTGAGCACAAGCAGCAAGGGGGGGGATAAATGAATAAATAAATAAAATCTTAAAAAAAAAAAAAAGAAGGCAGAAGGAAGAAAGATGAAGGAATGAAAAGAGATAGCATTTGGTAGACAAAATCACTATACACAGAGAATGGGAAATTGAGGAAGAAGAAGCACAGCAAAGAAGAAAGAAGCTAGCAGCACCTAATTTAAAAAAAGGAGGGGGGTGAGGAAAGAGGAAAGAAAAGCAAGAAACAAACAAACAAACAAAGAAAAACCAAACAAACACACAAGCAAGCAGTTAAACAAAGCTAAGGAAGAACAGTATTCCTTCTTAGGCCTTTGTGGAGCCTCTCAGCCTGTGTTCATCAATCAATTACCCTGCAGGCTTCTCTCTGCAGGTTTTGAGGCAGACTTTAGCAATTAAAGTAAGTTAAATTCTTTTGGAAGAAATAAGGGACCGAAAAGAAGGCCTCTTCTGGACCACCCCCTCCACTGAGGAGACCCTAAATAAGCTTGTGGAAACTTATCAAACAGTTCCCACTCTCTGATCCTTCCAGGGGAGCTGAAACTCTGATAGCATGGAACTATAAAATTGGCTGGCTCCTCCCCCACCTGAGCCAAGCCTCTGTGTCCCTGGTCAGTTAGATTAATCAGGCTTCCTCAGTAGATTTGCCTCTCCCTTCAGCCTGGCACCACTTCAAGCTGGTTGGTTTGCTCCCCAAAGCTGCAAGGGGTTCCAGACAGCCAAACCCACAGAAAGGAAACCCCTCTCCACCCTCTGCCATAACCCTCCCACTCTCAGAGAGTGCTCCCTCTCACCAGGTTGCTGGCAGGAGTTGGGGCTCATCCTAGCCCTTTGCCCTGAGGGTGGGGCTTAGCCATCTGCCATCACGATTTCCAGCTGGGGGAAAAAGACTCCCAATTTTACCTTGAGTAATCTACCTCGCTGTCCAGCTCCCTCTAGATTGATGTCCCCAAGGTTCTTGCTCTGCAGGCTCACAGAACAGACCACCCAGGCAGAATCCTATTCCCAATCTGCCATCCTCCACGAGAGAGATGGTGAGTGCCCACCTAAACCAACCCAGATTAATCTTGTAATCTGCCCCTTTACTGAACTCATTTATAATCTCTAGAATCTCTGTTATAGATTTCTCAGGTCTATTTAGGTTTAAGGTCATGTCATCTATAAATAGTGAAATTTTGCATCTTCCTTTCTAATTTGGAGGCATTTTATATGTTTTTCTTGCCTAAGTACTTGAGCAAGTACTTCTAACATAATATTAAATAAGAGAGGTGACAGTGGGCATTCCTGTCTTGTTCCAGGCCTTAGTGTGAAAGTTGTTAGTATTTCACTTTTGAATATATTAGCTGTGGGCTTTTTATATATACCCATAATCATGTTGAACAAGTTTCCTTCTATTCCTATTTTTGAAGTGTTTTTATCAGGAAAGTGTACTGTATTTTGTCAAATGAATTTTCTGCATCTTCAGAGATGATTATGTGGTTTTTTTTTCAGTTCTGTATATGTGGTGTATTACATCGATTGATTTTCTTATGTTGATCCCTCCTTGAATACCAGGGATGAAGCCCACTTGGTCGTGGTGTATAGTTTGTTTTTGAATACGATTAGCAAGTATTTTGTTAAGGATTTTAACATCTAAATTCATTAAAGTGATTGGTCTATAGTTTTCCTTTCTCGTGACATCTTTGTTGGACTTTGGTATTAGGGTGATGTTGCCATTATAGAATGAGTTAAGCAATGCTCCCTGCACTTCTATTTTTTGGAAGTTTTTAAACAGGGATGTTGTTAGTTCTCTCTGGAATGTTTGGGAGAGTTTAACTGTGAAGCCATCTTGTCCTGGGCTTTTCTTAGTTGAGACGTTTTTGATGACTAATTGAATCTCATTCCTTATGATTGGTCTGTTAAATTCATCAATATCCTCTTTCATCAATGTAGCCTGCTTGTGTGTTTCTAGGATTTTTCCACTTCCTCTAAATTTTCCATCTTGTTGGCATACAAATTTCAAAGAACCCTCTTATTATACTCTATTTCAGTGAGGTCTATGGTGATATCACCTCCCTCATTTCTTACTTTATATATTTGCATCTTCTCTCTTTTTTTCTTTGTTAATCTAGGTAAGTTTTTGTCAATTTTATTAATCTTCTTAAAGAACCAGTTTTTGGTATTGTTTATTTTTTCTAGTGTTTCCTTATTATCAATTTCACTTAGTTCTGCTCTAATCTTTGTTATTTCTTTGTTTTTATTTCCTTTGTGGTTAGTTTGTTTTTCTTTTTCTAGTTCCTCCAGGTGTGCAGTTAGGTCTTTGATTTTAGCTCTTTCTTTTTTTTTAATATAGGCTTTTCTCGCTATGAATTTTCCTCTCAGTACAGCTTTTGCTACATCCCTTAGGTTTTGATATACTGTGTTGTCATGTTCATTCATTTCAAAGTAGTTATTGATTTCTTTTGCAATTTCCTCCTTAACCTGTTGATTGTCTAAGAGTGTGATGTTTAACATCCATAAATTTGTGCCAAATCTATTTCTCTGCCCCTTACTGGTTTCTAGCTTCATTCAATTGTGGTCTGAGAAATTACTTTGTATAATTTCAATCTTTCTGAATTCATTGAGATTTGTTCTGTGTCTTAGCATGTGGTCTATCCTGGAGAATATCCATGTACACTCAAGAAGAATGTATATCCCACAGTATTTGGTTGTAATATTCTTTATATGTCTATTAGTTCCAACTTATCTAATGTATTATTCAAGGTCTTTGTTTTTTTGTTGATTCTCTGTCAAGACGTTCTGTCTAATGGTGACAATGGTGTATTGAAATCCCCCATAATAATTGTAGAGGCATCTATTTCCCTACTTAGTTTTTCAAATGTTTGCCTCAAGTATTTTGAGGCACCCTGGTTAGTCACATAAATGTTTATGATGGTTCTTTCTTCTTGATAGTGTTTGCTTTTTTTAATATATAATGTCCTTCTTTATCTCTTACAATAGTTTTGCATCAAAGTCTCTTTTTCTTATATTGGTATAGATACTCTCGCCCTTTTTTGTTTATTGTTTGCATATAAAACTGTTTTCCAATGATTCACTTTTGCATTCCTTGCATCCTTTGCTCTAAGGTTAATTTTATGTAGACAACATATAGGTGGATCATATTTACTTAACCATTCTACCAATCTGTACCTCTTCATTGAAGAGTTTAAGCCATTCGCATTCAGTGCTGTCAAGAAATTACTTGAATTAGCCCTATTTTCTTTAGGTTAATGTATGCCATATGTTGTTTTCATTTCACCTTTTGTGTTTTAGTTATTGTTAGATTGCTCATCCAACTCTCTCTCTTCTATTTTTTCCTTCAATCTTACAGAACTTTCTTTAATATTTCTTGAAGGACAGTTTTCTTGTTGTCAAACTCTCTTAATTTCTGCTTATCTGTGAATATTTGGAACTCTCCCTCATTTTTTGATGTCAGTTTTGCTGGATAGAAAATTCTTGGCTAGTAGTTTTTTTCTTTTAGAACCTTATGTCATATTACTGCCTTCTTGCTTGTATGTTTTCAGATGAGAAATCAGCACTTAATCTTATCGCTATTCCCATGTAAGTGATGGATCTCTTTTTTCTTGCTGCTTTCAGTATTCTCTCTTTGTCTTGAGCATTGGACAATTTGACAAGTATATGTCTTGTAGTAGGCCTGTTAGGATTTATACGTCTGGGGTGTGGTGCACTTCCTGGACATGTACGTCCATGTAGCTCAATATAGTTGGGAAATTTTCAGATGTTATTTCCTCCAACATTCCTTCTTCACCCTTTCCCATCTCTTCTCTGACTGGAATCCTTATTTGTATATGTTTGTACATTTCATGTTGTCATTCAGGTCCCTAAGTCCCTGTGGATTCTTTCTCTTTTATTTATCTATTCTACTATCTGTCTGGTTTCAGATGAACTGTCTTCCATATCATAGATTCTTTCCTCTGCCTGTTCAAATTTGCTGTTTATGGCTTCCAGTGTATTTTTTGTTTCTTGCATTGTGCCATTCATTGCCATCATATCCATTTTTTTAATATATATTTTCAATTTCCTCAGTAGGTTCTCCCTGTGTCTTCTTAATATCCTTAATCTCTTCCTTCACTTCATTAAGTTGATTCGTGATCTTTGCTTGGACATCTTTGATTAGTTGTTCTGTCTTCTGCATCCTTCTCCCTGTTGGGTCCTGGTCCCTTCCAAGATTCAAATGGGGCTCAGGTGGCCAAACTCACCACAAAGAAACCACTCTCCAGCCTCTACCAGGCCCTTTTTCCTCCCAGGGAATGCCCCTCCCAGTCCCTTGGCAGCAGCAAGCCAGGGGCACCCTGGCTACTTGTCCTGAGGGTGGGGTATATATGCCATTTACAGCCACAGTGGCAAGCAACTCATGGTTTTCTTCTTTATATTTCCAGTACCCTCCTAGATGATTAAATGTTTTTGTTCTTTTATTAGTTTTTCTGGGGTTCAAGGGAATATAACTGGTCTGAGAATGCTGCCAGAATCAAGGAAGGTTTTCTTCATCACAGTCTGTCGCGGAATACCTGAGTTTATGTCTTTCATTTTCTTTCAAGTCCTTTTCATTCATTCTTTTATTACTGAGATGTTTATGTTTCTTTAAAAAAAGGGCAGAAAGTGACCATAACAAAAGTGAGTACTGTATTTACATGTGCAAGGGAAGATTGTCAGCTGGAATTTCAGAGCACCATTTCTAAATATTTGGAGAATAAAAAAACCCCTGGTGTTTTCAGCTTGGATTTTATTTACTCCTGGGCTAATAAGTGTAGCTGAGGTTGAGAAGAACATGATGTTAACTCAACTGTAAAAATACCAAGGTGTACATTCTGTTTGTCTGTGCATTTGTGTGCATGTGTGTTTGATGGGGTGTGAACATGCCTCAGAGTAGGGGTATGTGAGGTCATATATTCCAATAGGTGTCTCAGATAATACAGAACCTGGATGCAATCCTACATATGTTGACAGAACTAGTCTGATTCCAATTTCTGAGATAGCTTTGCAACCAAATTAATGAAATGCGTGAGGTACAGCATATGGATAAAAGAATCCTTGGTTTAAAGTTTCAGCAGCAATGAAGCTACCTTGTTCTTAAACCTTCTATGAATTAATCTCTCTTCACTGTCTCTTCCACATTGCCCTGTCACACTGATATCCTTGTTCACACTTAACATTTGAAACAAGTTGTTATTTAGGGTCTTTGCCCTGGATGTTCTCTCTGCTGGACACAGACTTCCTCATATACTCAAGACTCCTGCCTTCTCTTATTTAAAGTGCCCCTGCAACTTTCATATTATATATGAGAATTTCCTGAACATGAAGTGAAATATAGCACACTCACATCACCTTTTTACCTGTTTTCTTTTCCTTAAACCACCTGTAATCATCTGATTTGTAATATGATCATGTTTTTATTTGCATATATCACTTCTCTATATTAACAATGATGGTATTTTGGGTTACACCACTGTAGACCCATTGCCTCAACTTTGCTTGCCTTTTTGTCTCAACTCAATATAAATTCCACAAATGAATGAATTTCTCATGAAATCTACAGACAACCTGAATTCTTGTGAAAAGGCTGAGTTTTGGGAAAGGGATTGTAACCAGAGGTTGGCACTAGAAGTACATTAAAGGGATGACATCCATATAAATAATATAGATTAAAATTTTCACTGAAATAGACAATTTATAGCATTTCTGCTTAGATAGTGCTGTTTATTTATATGAAAACTACCCAAGTTCCATTCTATTTCCTGTTAGTAACATGAAACACAGGGGACATGGAAATGAAACACTAATATCAGAATTTCTTCTCCTGTGATTTGCAGGGGATCTGAATTGCAGCCCCTCTTATTTGGTCCATTCCTGTCCATGTACCTGGTGACCCTGCACAGTGAACCTGCTCATTATCTTGGCTATCACCTCTTGATTCCACCTCCACACACCTATATATTTCTTACTCTAAAAGCTGTCCCTTTGTGACATCTGTTTATCCTCCCCCACTGTCCCAACAATGCTGGTGAACATTCAAGCACAGAGCAGTGTCATAACCTATGCAGGATGCATCACCCAGATATATATTTTCTTGCTTTTTGCAAGATTGGAGTACTTCCTCCCAGCTGCATTGGCCTATAACACTTTGTGGCCATCTGTCACCCCCTGCACTACACAGATATCATAAACCCTCAGATCTATGTCCTGCTGGTTCTGTGGTCCTGGACCATGAGTGTTATGTAATTCTGTTTACAGGGGTTAATGGTGTTATGATTGTCTTTTTCATTTACGTGTAGAAATCCCACACTTTTTCTGTGAACTTTCTCAGAAGGTCCAACTTGCTTGTTCTTACATTTTCTTCAATTACTTAGTTATGCATTTGATGGTTGGAGTGCTGTTTGGGTGTCCCCTAGCTGGGGTCCCTTTCTCTTAATCTAAGATTGTTTCCACCATATGTGCAATCTTGTCAGCTCATGGGAATTATAAAGCCTTTTCCACCTGTGTATCTCATCTCTTGGCCTTCTCCTTATTTCACTACAAGCACAGGGTACCTCAGTTCTGCTGCTTCACACAACATATATACAGGTGCATCAGCCTTGGTGAGGTACATTGTGGACAAGCCTATGCAGAACCTCTTCATCTACAGTTTAAGGAATAAAGACATACAGGGGGCTTTGAAAAAATGCTTTGGCGGGGAAAATCTGAAATGTTTCATTTGTCCTGTAGCAGATGAAAAAACAGTTTTAGCAGCTCTGCC
Source organism: Tolypeutes matacus (assembly GCA_026826555.1). Lineage (NCBI taxonomy): Eukaryota > Metazoa > Chordata > Mammalia > Cingulata > Chlamyphoridae > Tolypeutes > Tolypeutes matacus. The sequence goes on from JAKSZT010053879.1 coordinate 1,114,783, forward strand.
TAATAATAGCTCTTGAAATGGAGTGTTCTGATTCAGAGTCATAAGATATTACACAAACATCCATGTCCATGCAAATAATGCTGATTATCAGAAAGCTAGTATTAATGATAGTTTCCTTTTAATTCAGGTCTCTGCAATTAACTTTATGGTGATCATGAACGCTGTATTCAAATAGCTGCAGGAATGCTGAAAACAAGGATCAGTGATCTTTCTGAATGACCCAGTTCTGTTCTCATTCATTAATGTATCAGTCAGCTGTTGATGCATAATGAATCATCCCATAAGTAGATGGTTTATGATGATGCTTTTAGTATTTCATGGCTGTCAATGTGGTGGAGTTGTTTCATCTCTGCCTGGACCTCATGAGTATGTGATCAGCTTTGTGACACCTGGGGATGTTCTGCTAATATTTTCTGACCCTGAAACATATTGCAAGGTCAAAACATTGTCTTGATTATACCTTGATTTTAGACTTCTCCTAGCCTCAAAGTAATGAGCCAATAAGTTCCTGTTGTTCAAGCCAAAAATGAAAACGATCTTTATATGGAGTTCTTGCTGAGATAATATTTGTTGAATGGAAAGACAAATAGATCAGAGGATGGGTAAATATACAGAGGAGTCTGGACCTGAAAAATGCAAATATACTCAACTAGTGAAATGGTTTCACCTGGAAAAGAACTTCAAAATCCTTGACTAAAAATGACCACACATCTTATTGTTAATGCTGTTTAAGATTTTTATACATATTATCTCACTTAAATTTTTATAACTGTGGTGAAATTAATATTATTTTTTCCTTCATTGTAGATGAGGAAGGAAAAACTTACAGAAAGTAGGTAACTAGTTCAATGTCACAGAGGTATTGAAGAGGCAGAGGGAAAGTTCAAACCAAGCCTGTCTAAAGTAAGAATACTCCCTAAGGCATCACATTGCATTCTCCCCATTGAAATATGACAGGAGTAGTTAGATCTCAAAGGATTCAGTAGAGGTTGTGAATCAAACTCCTATTTCTGGACAGATACTTCCAAATCAAGGAATATTCAGTCTTTGTGAATCCAGCCCCAAAACAAGCCAAACAGAAGAGTAAAGACCCTTATTGAACAAGTCAATTTCCTTGGGTAATTCACAATTTTCATATTTGAACATATCCTCTCCACCTCTGGGCATTTGTAATTTATGTGTCAAATTTCTTATTGGGACATTAGGTTTCCTGGATATTTTAATTGCATGTCCATTGATTGTTAGTAAATCTGAGCATATTTTTAACAGGGCATCATTGGAAGCAGATTATTCTGCCTACAATAATATATACCACATATTTGTCCACAGTGAAATAATCTGTAGTCTGTTATATGAGTTATTAGTAAAACATGTATGTTCTAATTTTAAAAACAGAAAAAGGACAGAATTATAAATATAATGATAGGCAAATAAGCCATACAAATAGGAAAACACATCCAGTGGCTGCTGGATGCTCTGGGGTCAGGGAGAAGGGAAAAGCAGTTGTATTACAGGGGCTTTTTTGGGACTTGGGAGTTGTCCTGGGTGACAGTGCAGTGAAAGATATAGGCCATTTTATATCATCATATAACATGCAGAACTGTGGGGGAGAGTGTGGTCTACAATATGAACTATGGTCATGCTTAAGGGCAAAGCCCCAGGATGTTCTTATCCATTGAAGGTGATGTGCCACACTAATGAAGCATGTTTATGTAGGACTTGTGGGAGTTGGGGCATATGGGTATCCCTATATTTTTTGTGTAACATTTATGTAATCTAAGTATCTTTAAAAAAATTATTTAAAAATTTTTAAAAAAGTATGCAAATGCCTATGTGTCACCTTCAAATTTTGAAATGTTGCTTTTTCCAGTACTTACAGTTTTCTTATTTTGTATTTTATTTTTTAAAATTTATTGAAGTTTATCATTCATACATGACCATACATAAGCAATAAGTGTTTAGTAATAGCTGTGAACTTACAGAACAAACATACACAACATCATACAGGGCTCTCATACCTACCCTACCACTAATATCTTGCATTGTTGTGAAACATTTATAACTAATGATTAAAGAGCATCCTCAAAAAATTACTACTAACCAAAGTATTTTCCCCCAACCCACCCTATCATTTTTATATCATTTATACATGACCATACATAAACAATAAGTATATAGTAAAAGTTGTGAATTTACAAAGTAAACATTCATAATATCATACAGGGATCCCATACACCAACACTCCACAAACACCTTGCATTGTCGTGAGACATTTGTTACAATCTAAGAAAGAATATTATCAAAATCTTACTAAAAATTATAGTTCTTATCTTAATTTGGTGTATTTTCCCCCAACCCACTCTATTATTATTTTTAAAATATATTTTATGACAGAAGTGGCAAACTTACAAAACACTCATGTGTATGTTCAGAATTCCCGAACAACATCCCTCTAACAACACACCACACCATGGTGGAACATTTGTTACAGATTATGAGATAATATCATTCAATTATTAGCTGTTCCACAATGTACATTTGGCACACTTTTTCCACACTGCCCCATTATCAATAGAGTACATCTTTGGCATAGATGCAAGAATATTACATTATTACTGTTTTTTTTTTTTTTTACTTTATTTTGTTCATTTACTAATTGAAAATATAAACAATTAAAAACTAAAGTAAATACAGATGAATAAATATATACATTTCTCTATTAAATGTAATGGATACATATAAATTTTTTTTTGAATCAAACAATAGGTTATACAATATATTTGGTGCATAGTAATGCCTTCATACAGTATTTGTCCTTTTGTATCTGGCTTGTTTTGCTCAACATAATTTCCTCCAGGTTCATCCAGGTTGTCATATGCTTTACAACTTCATTTCGGCTTACAGTTGCATAATATTCCATCGTGTGAATAGACCACAGTTTGTTTATCCATTCATCTTTTGACGGACACCTGGGTCGTTTCCAACTTTTGGCAATGGTGAATAATGTTGTTATGAACATCGGTGTGCAGATGTCTCTTCGTGACAGTGCTCTCAGTTCTTCTGGGTATATACCCAGTAGTGGTATTGCTGGGTCATGTGGAAAATCTATATTCAACTTCTTTAGGAACTGCCAAACAGTCCTCCACAGTGGCTGTACCATTTGGCATTCCCACCAACAGTGAATAAGTTTTCGTACCTCTCTACATCCTCTCCAACACATGTAGTCTTTTGCCCATTTTTTAATTGGGTCATTTGTCTTTTTATTGTTGAATTGTAACATCTCTTTATCTATCCTGAATATTAAACCCTTTTCAGATATGTGATTTCCAAATATTTTTTCCCATTGAGTTGGCTGCCTTTTCACCTTTTTGACAAAGTTCTGTGAGATGCAAAAGTGTTTAATTTTGAGGAGGCCCCATTTATCTATTTTTTCTTTTGTTGCATGTGCTTTGGGTGTAAGGTCCAAGAAACCACCACCTACTACAAGGTCTTGAAGATGTTTCCTTACATTCTCTTCTAGTAGTTTTATGATCCTGGCTTTTATATTTAGATCTTTGATCCATTTTGAGTTGATTCTTATATAGGGAGTGAAATAGGGGTCCTCTTTCATTCTTTTGGTTATAGATATCCAGTTCTCCCAACACCATTTGTTGAAGAGACTGTTTTTTCCCATTAGTGTGGGCTTGGTAGGTTTGTCAAAAAACAGTTGACTGTATAGGTGAGGGTTTATTTCTGGGTTCTCAATTCTATTCCACTATGTTTATCTTTATGCCAGTACCATGCTGTTTTGACCACTGTAGCTTTGTAACATGTTTCAAGGTTAAGCATATTCAATGGGGAAAGGTTAAAAGATTTCCTTCTTGTTCCTTTGGGAACAAAACTAGGATGCCCACTGTCACCATTGTTATTCAACATTGTACTAGAAGTTCTAACTAGGACAATTAGACAAGAAAAAAAATTAAATGTATCCAAATAGGAAAAGAGGATTTAAAACTCTCATTGTTTGTGGGTGACATGATCCTGTACTTAGAAAATCCTGAAGTATCCATGACGAAGTTACTTAAAATAATAAATGAGTTCAGCAAAGTGGCAGGATACAAGATCAACACGCAAAAATCAGTAATGATTTTGTACATTAGTAGTGAACAACCTGAGGAGGAAATCAGGGTAAAAATTCCATTTTCAATAGCAACAAAAAGACTCAAATGCCTAGGAGTCAATTTAACCAAAGAAGTGCAGGACCTATAGGCAGAAAACTACAAAATAATCCTAAAAGAAATATTAAAAGAACTAAACAAATGGAAAGGCATTATTACTGCTAACCACACTCCATAGATCACTCCAGTTATATTTTTCCCATGCTTCTCCACATTCCTAGCACCCTGCAATACTGATGCACATCTGCTCTAGCTCACAAAGGACGCTCTTGCATCTGTACTATCAACCAATATTCTCATCCACCTCTGGGTTTACTGTGCTATTCAGTGCCTAAATTATTCTCTAGCTTTCTGTTAATTGGCATTTACATCCCTAGAGTACTGTATTCAGCCACAATCCCATTTATAAAACAGCTGTTACTCACTATAATGTGTTACCACCAACTCTACATGTGCGCACTTTTACAATAAAGCTAATTAAAAATTCTACATACATTAAATATCAGGAGTCCATCTCAGTCCTCCTCTTATCTCCTTTAAGAATCCACCACATACAACCAGGCCTTAAAGATATTTTCCTATATTTTCCTCTAGAAACATTTTGTTCTTGCTTTTATGTTTAGGTTTTTGATTCATTTTGAGTTAATTTTTGTAAAGGGTGTGAGATAGGAGTCCTCTTTCTTTCTTTTGCTATGGATATCCAATTTTCTCAGCACTATTTGATGAATGGACTGTTCTGCTTATTCTGGGTGGGTTTGTCAGGCTAGTCAAAATTCACTTGACCGTAGATGTTTTTTAATGATCAATTCAGTTCCATTAGTCTATGTGTCTGTCTTTATGCCAGTACCATGCTGTTTTCACCACTGTAGCTAGGAAATGCTATTTAAAGTCTGGAAATGAGAGTATTCCTACCTCACTTTTCCTAAACTTGCCCTCATTTTTTTAAAGACAATATGTCCAGACATAGATTCTTGGCTGGAAGTTTTTTTCTTACAGTATCTTAAATATATCATACCACTGTCTTCTTGCCTCCATGGTTTCAGGTGAGAAATCAACACTTAATCTTATTGGGTAACTCTTATACATTATACATTGCTTTTCTCTTGCTGCTCTCAGAATTCTCTGTCTTTCGCATTTGAAATTTTGATTAGTATGTATCTCAGAGTTGCTTTACTCAGATTTTTTTCAGATGGTGTATGTCATGCTTCTTGGACACGGATATCTATGTCCTTCAATAGGGTTGGGAAATTTTCTACCGTTATTGCTTCAAATATTCGTTCTGACCCTTTTTCCTTCTCTCCTCCTTCTGGGTCACCCATGACATGTATGTTTGCACATTTCTTGCTGTCCTTTACTTCCTTGAGACCTTGTTCAAGTTTTTCAAATCTTTTCTTTATCTGTTCTTTTGTATGTTCACTTTCAGAGGACATTTCTTTAAGCTCACCAATCGTTTCTTCTGCCTCCTCAAATTGGCTATTATATGATCCTAGTGTATTTTTAATTTCATTTATTGGGAAGCGGCTGTGGCTCAATCAGTAGGGCTCCCGTTTACCATATGGGAGGCCCCGGGTTCGGTTCTCGGGGCCTCCTGGTGAAGGCAAGCCCGCCCGCACGGCATGGTTAGCTGACCCAGCGAGCACAAGCAGCAAGGGGGGGATAAATGAATAAATAAATTAAAAAAATAATAATAATTTCATTTATTGCACCTTTCATTCCCATAAGATCTGCTATTTCTCTATGTATGCTTTCAAATTCTTCTTTGTGCTCTTTGAATGGCTTCTTAATATCCTTAATTTCTTTAGCCATCTCATTGAATTTATTAGAAGATTTGTTTGAACATTTATGATTAGTTGTCTCAACTTCTTTATGTCATCTGGAGGCTTATCTTGTTCCTTTAATGGGCCATATCTTCCTGTTTCTTGGTGTGGACTGTAATTTTTTGTTGGTGTCTTGGCATCTGGCTTACTAGAGTATTTATTCTGGGTGCAGTTTTTCTCTTTAGCTTAGGGCTTCCTGCCCTTTCTCTCTTGCTGGTTCTGTAGTAGGAGCTAAGGATGTAGTTGGTGTTATAAACTGTGGAGGCTCGGGCAACCCTCATTGCTCCAAGGACCAATGAAGCTTCTCCCAACTTTCTACTTTGTCAGGGGTAGGGACAGAGCCACAGCTATGTGGAATAATCCAACGCATGCAGGCCTAGACTGTAGTTGCCCAGAGAGACTGATGAAGCTTCACACCCATTTCTCCCCTGCCTGGGGCAAGAATGGAGCTGTAGGTGTGGGCAGCTATCTATGCAGTGCAGGTCCAAGATGACCACAGTTGCCCTGGTAGACTTCCAATTATTCTGTCTGTGCCAGCTAAATGTACCTGCTCTTACCTGGATAGGATAGTTTAGGACCCATCAGCTTTCTCCCTGCTAGAGGTGGAGCTGAAGCCTAGGCTAGGGCTACAGGTCAATCTGCGTGAAAGAAACCAGTCTCTGCCATCACTGTGATTTTCAGTCAGCCCAGCTTCCCCTCATTCTGGGAGTGGAGCTAAAATGGCAGCTATCAGTGTCCTTCAAACATGGAAAGGCTCAAATGTTTGCTGTTCTTAGTGTTATATTTTAGCCTGCTGAATTTTCTAATCAGTAGCTGAAATCATTGGCCAACCATCTCTTCCTCCTCCGTTGTTGGGAAATGGAGCTTCCAATTCCTGCCACAGAATAGCTCCTGAGTTGGCTGCACTACCAAAGTAGGATGATCACTGTGATCATTGACCTCCATGGAGAGGCCTGTAATTTCCCAGCGAGGCTGGTGCAGCTCCCCCCAACTTTCTCCCTGTCCAAGGTGGACCTGAGGCTTAGGTTAGACTGACAATCTGATCTAGTTGGAAAAAATCTGGTCCCTACCAGCACTGTGATTTTCAGTCAGCCCCACTTCCCCCTCATGTCAGGTGTGGAGTTAAGATGGCAGCTACCAGCCTCTTTCTAACTTGGACAGGTTCAAACTGTAGCTGTTCTTGGGATTCTACTTTAGCCCAATGAATTTACTAATCAGTAGCTGAAGTTGGTGCCCAACCATTTCTTCCTCCCCCATTTTGGGAAGTGGAGCTTTCAATTCCAGTGATGGAACTGTTTCCGAGGCAGCTTGTGCCTCCATTGGAGGATGGGCACCTGGAGGATGTTGGTCTCCTGGATCCCCCAAACAAGTACTCTGGATTGCTTTGGGTGATGTCCAACTGCCCTGTAGCAGAAGCTGATTCCAGGAACTTTTACTTGGCTGTCATCTTGCTTTTTGTCCTCCCAGTACTTATTGCTTTTGATTCTTTTTCTCATTGCATTGCACTGGTGGGATATTCCAGCATGCTGGTAAATCATATTAGTGTCATGGACATGATGTCATCTTCAATATTTGAGAGGAATTCTTCTATTGATACTGCCACAGGAGTCTGCCAGGTCATTTGGTGAGGTATTTGTTGTTTATTTAATTTCTTCATTTAGTGATTCATCTGTTTTTCTCCATCTTGAATTGGCATTAGACACATATATTTTCCAAAACTTGGTTCATTTACTGGAGATTTAAAAATTTGACATGTGTTACAAGTAAGATTATATAACCAAGTGTAGCATTTTCTTACATCTGGGGTGATTTTTCTCAAACATACTTTTATGTATTTCTTTTTTTTTTTTTTTTTTTAATTATGGGTAAAAATCAAAATTCTCACAATACATACAAACATTTGTAAAATGATATATAAATATATATGCATATATGTGTATTTGCTTACAAAAATGTTATTTATATATATATATATGCATATATTTTAAGAGGTGCTTAGATTACCCAAAACACTACATGGAACCCACTGGGATTCCCATGTTGCCCACCTCCCACACCTCCCACCACATCCCACACAAACATCTCCCACAGTGTGGCCCACCAACCTCAATGAACCCACACATCCTGGAGCCCCGCCACCAACCACAGACCACAGTCCACACTGCAGACCACACTCTCCCCCACTCAGCCCTGAGCGGTGTGTGCTGATCCAAAATGGCCCACATCCATCGCCACAACAGTACTCAGGACAACCTCCAACTCCCAAAGAAGCCCCTGTATCTCAACTGCTCATCCCCTCCCTACCCAAAAACTGTCAAGTGGCCACTGGCTCCATTTCTATTCAATCTCTCTTTATTTTTCCATGTGAATATACTTCTGACTGATTTTCTTTATTTGGTGGCTTTTGCCAAAGAATTTCCTGTGAGATTCCTTCTTTAATTCTAGAATTTTACTTCTTTATAATTCATTAACTATACATTTTATCTTTATGATTTACTCCCTTCTCCTTTGCCTGTGTTTGTTTTGTGGAACTTTTAACAATAGCATCATCAAACAAAGTTTTTATTTCTTGAGACTAGAATGCATTTTTGTTCATTTGCAGTATGAAAGATATAAAGGGAAAAAATGAATCTAAAAACCAAGATTAACATTATAACTTAAAGATCACTTTTAACAATTTAGTGTGTAGCCTGCTGCAGAATTTTTACTTTGATTATTGGCAAATATGGGTTTATCTTTTAATGGTCTGTTTACTAATTTAACTTCTCCATCCCACAGCAGCAGACTAATTATCCATTTATAGCAGTTTATGACAGTGTTAGTTTTCATACATGATAGAATTTTATAGTCTTAAATTTTAAAAGTGGAATTTCAGTTTCCTTCAGTGAAGATGACATCTTGTTTTAATTTCATTTTCATGCAATAATAGTATGAAGCCAATTTTGTCAAATGTAACATTTGTTCATCTTCTTTATGGGTTCTTAATATCCAATGTTTTTTTTTATACCACCCCCTCAATAACATTTTTGCGTTTCATAATTAGAAGTATCAATTAGATTGATTTTTGCATTTATATTTTTCTGCATGGAATATTTTCTCACTGAAATTTTCTATATTATGGTCAAATTTTTCATCTTTTCCACTCTTATTTCTACCAAAGACTTCATATTCAGAAATAACTATGCCTTCCTAAGATTACATCTATCTATATAGAAATTTATATATCTTTATTTTCATCTATATTTTCTTCTAACAGATAATATTTCCACTTCTTCCACATTTGATTGTAATTCCCTTGTGAATATAGAGATACAGTTTAACCTTAAGTATTTCTAAATAGTTAATTGAACACTTTTTCATAACTTTTAAAAATCTCTCTAAGATAATTAAGAATTAAATATATTCAAGTTAACATGACAAAAAGTTAGATATCCTATATTATGGCTCACACCAAATTAAATTTAAAAATTCTACCCATATTCACATTCAAGTCAGAAACAAAAAGATCATTGCCACAATTTCTATTATTCTTAAAATTGTCTGGTATATCAAACCATTGCAGTAAGATCTAAAATGAAAATCGTTGTTAGAAATTATATGGAGGTGATATTATTTACAAATTATTTGGAGAAAGTAGATGGATTTGAGTAAAATCGAGACATCTATCATGACATGATAAATACCAAAAAATTCAAAATATTTCCTAATGTAATTAAAATATCAGGCATATGATAAAAAGAGGAATCTCATTCTTAATGACAATAAACCAAAAATACTGGTACCAAGAAATAACCTTCTTTTCATAAAAAATGCCACAGGAACTTTTACCAAAATGGTCTTTATATCTCAAGAGAAAATTTCTTGTTAATGGAATTGGGGCATGAATTTTTAAAAAGTGCCAACTATTTATACATTAATTTACATCTTTAAAGTAATCCTTATTACAATTCCACTATTATCTCTGCATATGCCTAGATGATTCTGAATTTATCTACAAGAATTAGCTGGGGCCAGGAATGAAATTAAGATAGAATGATAGATAAATTTCTCTATTCAACATTTAAATGTATTATGAAGATGGATATTTAAAATAAGGACCATACGATTTTACAGCTTGCTCACTCTAAAGCATAAAAATAATGAAACAGATTGTCATTTTAAGAAGGCGATCAAAGAAACACTGGAAGTTTAATCACTGACCACAAGACTTTCATTGATAGATCAAAGACTAAATATACTAATGAAAATTAGAGGAAACTGCATGGCAAGGAGGCTATATGGGAACTCTACTTTGTATATAACATTCCTATAAACCTACAACTGAGCTCAAAAATTGTAATTAAAATTTAACAAATAATTATTTATCATTAAGAAAACCTAATCTAAAAAAGGTGGTGTGTAAATAGAGTATGCCACTTCCATATAGAGTGGAATATTTTTAATCTGATGAACATTGGATTATGAGGAAATGTTCATTGGATTCTATTATATGAAAATAGGCCCGTCTTTATTTAGTCTCTATTTCTGTTGACTTTATATATATATAAAAAGTTGTTATATAAATGAAATGCAAACTATGATTAATCATTAGAGTAGAGATTAATTTTTGGTCACAAGATTTGCCAAGACCCCACAAAATGTAACATGTAAAAATGACTCAAAGACAGTGTAAAAAAAGTTTGGAAATTTTTAATGATTAGAAAGATCTGCCCTTGAGTTGGGGAATTTCTTGAACTGAAAGGCCAAGGGCCACATTTTATGGTGGGAAGGGATGATCACTTTGGGGTGCTAAGCAAACAAGATAGCACTGGATTCCAGGTAGCAAAATTAACCAAAATTTATCTGCTTCGAGAAACAATTATTAAAATGTATGGCATCATGAGCTACTGAGTTTTGAATATTATTGTCATTCTGAGAATGCCTAATTGTTGTGATAGTTTTGCTATATTTCTCTTCATTCTGGGCAAACCCAGCCATCCCATGGAAACAAGAAACCAAACAGGAGTTGCAAACTTTCTTTTCCTGGGATTTACAGAGAAGGACATACAGCCTTTCCTCTTTGTTCTGTTCCTGTCCATGTACCTGGCCACCTTCATGGGGAACCTATTTATCATCCTTGCCATCATCTCAGACTCCCAACTACACAAGCCTATGTGCTTCTTCCTCTCCAAGATGTCCTTGGCTGATGACATCAGTTTCTTCTCAAGCACCATCCCAAAAATGTTGCTGAGCATCCAGACACAGAACAAAGTTATCAGCCATGCAGGCTGCTTCACCCAGAATACAAATTCTTTGTATTTGGAATCCTGAACAGTTTCCTCCTGACTGCAATGGCCTATGACTACTTCATGGCCATCTGGAATACTATTTAGAGGTAAGAAGAAATGAAATCAGGATGCATATGACAACATGGATGAACTTTAAGGAAATTTTGTTGAGTGAATTAAGCCAGACACAAAAGTAAAAATATTGTATAATCTCTCTAATATGATCCAAATATAATAAGTAAACTCATGGAGGTAAACGCTAGAATATAGTATTTCCCAGATCATACTTTCTAATATCCTGGGAAAACCATGAAAATCTGTGATCTTGGTCTGATTTATCTTTGTTCATATAATGTTTCCTTGAGGACTTTAGGGCATTGGCACAATTATAATTGTACTCTCATTTCTCCAGTACAATATATGATCCAAATGAAGAGACTACAACTGCTTTGTTATTTTCTGTGTTCTCAGGAAGTTATGTGAATATTATTCAATTTTTCAAACAACAAATTTGAAGTATATGTGAATTTATGAAATAAAAACATGGCAGGGAAAATCAAACCAGGTTAAATATAGCTATTTAAAAAGAACTGTATTAGCCAAAATTGATTGGAATTTATAAATCTAAATTCTGAAAGACAAGGTGGAAAGTAAAAATAATTTAATATGATTGATAGAGATAAATAATTAAATACAAGAATATCTGTAAATAAATAATATTGAAATACACTTTTTTAAAACTCATGGAAGAAACAATAACAAAACTCCTATTTCATCTCACATAAAGATATATTGATTCAAATATGTTGTGAAGAGGAGGAAGGTGAAAGGTAATCAATTCATAATGAAAAATACTTTCAATAAAGGGCCCAGGGTGATGCAACTTTTAGAAATAAATCTAACCAAAATAGGAAAAGAGAGAAAAAGGGAAAGAGAAATATGAATACAGTATGGCAAGAAGTATAAAAAGTGATTAACTCAAATAACACAGAAAATTCTGAGTTTGAAAAGCAATGGGAGAAACACATATCATACTGATAGTTTGGACCACACAAAGTTTCTTGCTTTTCATACATTCCTACCAATTATATTTACACAGACATAAAAGAACAAAATTGGGAACACCAAAATTGGTGGAAAACCTGCAGTTTCTTTTTTGAAAGAATGTAATCTTAAAAATAAAGATTAAAAACACTCAAAGTATACAAAAGAAAAATCTGAACAAAAAACTTGCAGTGGAGAAAGTGAATAGTTAATAAATTAATGCATATTTAACCTAAATGATAAATGAAAATTTATCAATTAAAGATTTAAAATACCCTTTTCCACAAATTATCCCCGTTCATGAACAGGAAGACTAAACATGATAAAGATGTCTATCCCACACAAACTGATTCACAGATTTAATACAAGGCCAATAAAAATTACCACAGCATTTTTTACTGAATTCAAAAAGCTAACTATGAAATTTATTTAGAAGGGCAAGAGGCCTTAAATAACAAAAGACACATTGAAAGGGAAAAATTAAATAGGAGGAACAACAATACCTCACTTTAAATCATACTAGAAAGCTACAGTGATCAAAATTACATGGTTTTGACACAAAGATAGACATACTGCCTAACAGGACAGGACTGAGAATTCTGATACAGATCCTCACATACAGTCAACTTATGTTTGACATGGCTACCAAGATCACCAAATTGGGAGAGAATGGCCTCTTCAACAAATGGTGCTTGGAGGAGTGGATATTCATATCCAAAAGAATGAGAAAAGATCACCATCTCATGCCTTACACAAAAATTAACTCAAGATGGATCAAATATCTAAATATAAGATCCCAGAAATATAAAGACCTTGGAAGATATTGTAAGGAACCATCTACAAGATCTTGTATTAGGAAATGGTTACATTAACTTTACGCCAAAAGTACAAGCAAAAAATAAAAATTATATATATATATGGGACCTCCTTAAAATTAAAAACTTTTGCACTTCATAGGTGTTTGTCAAGAAAGTGAAAAAACAGCCTACTCAATGGGAGAAAATATTTGGTAACCATCTATATGATAGAGGCCTAATATCCAGCACAAATAAAGAAGTTCTACATGTTAAAAATATAAAGATGAACAACCCATTTTAAAAATGGGCAATTGATTTGAATAGACATTTCTCCAAAGAAGAAATGGAAAAGCACATGAAAATATGCTCAACACCACTACCTATTAGGAAAATGCCAATCAAAATTATATCAGGATAATATCTAACACCCATTAGACTGGCAGATATTAAAAAACAGAGAACTATAAGAGTTGGAGAGGATGTGGGGGAAAGGGAACTCTTATCCACTGCTAGAGGGAATGTAGAATGGTGCAGCCATTGTGGAGGACAGTTTGACAGATCCTCTGGAAACTAACAATAGAACCACCATATGATCCAGCAATCCCACTGCTCGGTATATATTCAGAAAACTTGAAAGCAGGGAAATGAACAGATATATACACACCAATGTTCACCATTGCCAAAAGTTGGAAGCAACCCAAATGTCCATCAACAGGTGAAATGGATAAGTAAATTGTGGTGTATGCATACAATGGAATATTACTCAACTGTAAGTTGGAATGCAGTATTAACACACAGGGAAATATGGATGGATCCTGAAGACCTTTTGTTGAGTGAAAAGAGGCAGGCACTGAAGGTCAAATATGACATGACCTCACTGATATGAACTAAGAAAATTGAACATACTCACAGAGCTAGAGTTTGGAAGATAAGTTTAGAGGAGACAGAAAGTAGAAGGTTGTGAGCCAATGCCCTTATGTCCAAAGTCTGTGATAAGGTGGAAGGGTGTCATTGTGCAGTAGATGGGTGTGACAGTGGTGCAGTGATGTTATTGTGTTCAACAGTGTTGGTCTGTGAAGGGCATTGTGTGAGGTGTGTTGGGTTGGACTCTGTGAAACTGAGGAGAGGGTCATTGAAGGAGCAGGTGGGCTCTGGGTTTTTCAGGTCTATGGTTAAAACTACAATGTTGGGAAAGTTCTTTTGGCAAATATGGCTGGGCATGGTTACTGGTGTAGTGTGATGGATGTGGGGGGGTCATACAATTCAGGTCACACCAGTGACAGGATTCTAAGGAATATGTAAGTGTTCATCTTGTCATAGTGTGTTATATCAGTGGGTGGAGACCCATACAATAAACAAGAAAATATTAAACTCCCACCCTGGGGAGTCCTGCTGTGTTCTCAAATAGAGGAGAAAGAGTCTTTCTAGAATATAGGCAGTACTTAGTAAAATAAAACAGAACAATATGTCAAGTCCTCAATATTGCCGCAAGTAATTATGAATCTTATATTTCAAAAAGTGAAACTTAGTGGTTACCATAGGTCCTGAGGTGAAGGGAGGTAAGAAGAGAGTAGATGGAACATAGGGCCTTTTAAGGGCATTAAAATTGTTCTGCAAGATCTGGCAATAATAGATAGAGGTGATTTAATATTTCATCAAATTTTATAAAAATGTATGGTCCAAAATGGAAATCATAATGTAAACCCTTGACCATGGTTAGTAGTAATGCTTCAATAATTGTATATCAATTGTACCAAATGTACTATTGGCATGTAAAATGTTTTTAATAAGGGATAGGGAAAAGGGGGGAGGGTGTTGGGTATATGGAAATCCCCTATAGTCTATATGTGACTTTTCAGTAACCTAAAGCTTCTTTGAAGGTAAAATGAAAAAAATAAGACACTGGTGGAATATACAGAAGAAAATATCAATGTACATTTGAGACATCAGACCTTACAATAATGAAAGGCAATGTTTATTTTTTTATTATTTCAAAAATTTTTATTTTTTGTATTTTATTTTTTGTTTTTAAAAGTATCATTCTTATTTCATTTTCTTATTTTTAATATTTTTTTTGAAAATATATATTGAGATTACATAAATGTTACATAAAAAATAGAGGATTGCCATATGCCCCACTACATACACCTCCCACATTAACGACATCCTTCATTACAATTGATGAAAACATTTTGGAGAATTGCCACTAAGCATGGATTATAGTCTACATTGCAGCTTACATTTTTGTTGCCGACATTTATGGAGAAGATTTGGATCACAGAAGGGTCACAACTGTGGCAGGGGAGGATCATTGGTGTGGGGATGCATATGAGGGGGTTCACCTGGGGCATACCTTTGAGGAATATGAATGTGTTCATGAGTTCATGGAACATCATCACAGTGGGTGAAATTCCCCACAATAACCAAAAGATTATCAGATTCTCAATCTGGGGAGTTCTGCTAAATTCTCTAATGGAACAGGAAGAATACCCCAAGTACAGGGGCAGTGCCTAAACCTGAGGGAAGCTGGACCATTGCAATGAGCCCTTGATATTGATGATTGTACTTATGAAACTTTTCTTTTGAAATTGAAACTTAGCTTAGTATTATATATTGCCTAAGAGTTACCTCCAAAAAGCCTCCTATTGCTCAAATGTGGTCTCTCTTTAAGCAAAAATCAACATTTAAATGCACTACCTTCCCCTCGGTGTGGGATATGATTCCTGGGGATAAGCCTTGCCATCATTGAGGGATTATTACCAAACACCAACTAGCAATGCAACTGGAAAAATACCTTGACTAAAGGGAAAAAGGGTAAAGACATATGAGTTTATATTGCTAAGTGACTTCAAAATAAGTCAGAGGCCATCTCAGGGGTTAGGCTTATGCATGTCTTAGCAGGATCTCATTGACTGCTACAGTAAATATTGCCTCAAATAATGGGGCCATTGAGAGCTGTGGACACTATATGCAGAGCTGACAGCACAGGAATTTGGCATCCTGCCATTGGGCCTTACTTTGGAATTTATGCTCCCAAGTGTGACAGAGTTGGACTCATTTGTGGTTTCCCTACACTTGACTCTTCTGCCCCTTATATTTGAATCTATAGTTAGTACTATACTTCATAGGTGTTTGTCCAAGAGACTTAAATCTTTGTTCCTTCTGTGTGCCAGTTGGTCCATGAATCTTAGCAGAATTGCAACACCTACTATTCAGTTCATTGAACTCACCCAGGACAACTAATATGGAAATGATGGACAATGCCCATCTCAAGGAACACAGAGAGTCTGCAACTGCAAGCAAGATATTCCCATCCATCTTACCCATGGGATCTAAGCCCCCTCTCACTTAGAGGCAGAGTGAGCATCACCATCCCAAAATCTTCAAAATTGGGGAATGAACAATGAACTAAAGTAGACTTAACTATTATTCTACTCCAGACTTATTTTTTTTTAGAGCTATGGGAGAAATTTTATCATTGTTGTTGATGCAGTTGCCACCCAAGTTTCTGAAGGGAGGAAGAGGGAAAACAGGTGTATTATGGGGGCATTTTCGAGATTTTGGAATTGTTCTATATGATGTTTCAATGAAGGATACAGGCCATTATATATATTTTTATAACTTTTAAAATAGTATTGCACAGAGTGTAAACTATAATATACACTATAATCCATGGTTAGTGAAAATGTTTCAATATGTGTTCATCAATTATAACAGATATGCTACACTAATGAAGGATGTCATTTATGTGGGAAAGTGTGGGAGTGGTAGGGAATGGGGCATATGAGAATCCCCTATATTTTTTGTGTAACATTTATGTAATCCAAAGTATCTTTAAAAAATAAAAAATATGTTTAAAAATCATATTTCAGATGAAAACCAATGTAAAAATGCATGTATCCTTTATGGATATTTTGTTACAAAAAATATCTACTTGCATTTGACTGGAACTTTTCCAACAATACACAGGAATGCTCAAATGTGCCTTGTCTTGAAAATAAAAAAAAAGAAATGCCCTCTTTTCACTTCACGTAACTCCACCGCTAAAATCTAAATTTTTCCTACTCTTAATTGCAATGTTCCTTGTACAGATGATTTGTTTTTCCTAGATTCACATTATCCTTAACATTACTTATTCTAACTGGGCTTCTATTCCCTTTACTTAATTGTTATCCATGACCCCTTGCATTGTTGAGCTCAATGGAATCTTCTTTTAAAAAAATAGAATAAATATAAAATTCATTATTTAAATAAACAAGCAAGGAAATCTCAAGTGAGTCCTAGAGTGAATTAGCACTAGATGACTTCAAGTAAAAGATTTCGCTTCCATTCAACATGAAAACTTCCTTCTGTATCTGATTGGCTCTCAATTCACATGGAGTGTTTCTAGGAAAGAAGGTCTCCAGTTGGAAATCTGAATTTCTTCCTCTTTGAGTCCTTGATGATGGAGAGTGAAGCTATGTTCCCAAACAATGAATCAGGAATGTGTTAGTCATCAGTCCCCCAGCCAGAGCTAGGATCCAAGGAAACCACTATGCCCCAACCAACCTCAGGTTGCACAAACTGAGGTACAGCCACAGAGGGGTTATATACAGCTTCCTCATAGCTGCTCCTTAAGCACAATTGCCTCTGGTTACCCTAACTGCTTGTCCATCTTACACCTTTTGGAAACTATTCCAAACAGAAAAAAAAAATCCTGCTTATTGTCTTTTCCCAAGAGACCAGGTTCTCAGACTGACGATTCCAGTTTTTATTATTTGTCCTTCATGAACTCTTCTTCCTTCCATAGGTCTAACCACCAAAAAGCCTATCCAGTATTTGAAATACAGATTCTATAAGGTCTAAGACTGAAGAATGTGTCTTAAGTTGTTCCCTTGGTTCTCCAAAGCACTGACTTTGGGTGAGGATACAGCCCTTGTCATTGTCTCCAAAATGTCCTATTCCCTACTTCCACCAAGTGGAGAAACTGGATTCATTTGACATAAAGCCATGGACACTACATTCATTTGCTTGATGATGCTTTGCCAAATCAATTAGGAATGTAATGCCAGGAACACAAAATAAGACCTGTTATATACTCCCTCATTTATAAAATGCTTATTAATTTTAAGAAATATATTTATATCTTTTAACACCATGGCCTGTTCACACCACCTTGTAGGGAATTTCTCATTTAATTTTAACCACATATTTGAATGGTGCTCAATTTCTATAATTAATGGATCTATTATTATTTTTATTCATTTAAACAGTAAAAAAAATATTTAAGTGTATATTTTTAATTTTCGTAGTAACAGAAATACAACTAAAAATTCATGTTTTAATGACTTTCAAGTGTACTATTCACTAGTAGTAATTATATTCATGATATTGTGATGTTACCACCAACATCCTTGCTTGACCTCAATCAGAAACTGTGCACCCATTAAGCAATATCTCCCCATTTACCTCATCACTGACTCCAGGTAACCCACTTTTACATTATTTCAAAATGAAGAATAATAAATGACATAAGCATGAGAATAGGAAAGCAGAGGTATGATCTGACCTAGAGAAAGAAAGCCACAGCTATGGAAATAGAGAGTACCCAGGAATTGAAATGAAGAATGGCAAGAGAAAACAACATGTCTTGGACAAAATGGATGAAGTAAAACCCAAAGGACCTTCCAGGTGGTTAACCACTAGAGAATTCTCTATTTGGGTGCCTTTTCCATAGCATGCCCATCTCTGTGTCTGTGGAGTAACTTCAAGTAAAATCCATTCCTACTTCCTCATTGCTGTCCACAGAACTTCCTGTGCTCCTGGGGGTCATCAGGTGTTCATCAGTGAAACAAGAATTCTCCTGTTAAATTAAATAATGAGTTAAACAAGAGGCCCTGCACTTGAAGAGATTATAGAGAAGGAAAAGGCTGTATTCTTAACATAAAAATGCTGATATGGAGGCAAAAGGCAGGGAAGGAATGATTATATTTGGGGACGCTATGATGATTTGGAGTAGAAGTTCCAAGGCTGCTTATGAAAGGTACATTCTGACTCACTCTCTTCTAGAATTTAACAAGGTTGTGAAAGGCAAAAATGGAAGCCATCATCATTCAAGGCTTGGGATTTTAAGAATCACAATAAAATTGTCTTTAATTTAATAGAATTAATTCTTGGAAAGACTGTTTGATGAGGGGTCCCTATTTTCTACTTTCCTCTGAATTGATGTCTTTTCATTTGATGGTGCAGTACCCTCTTTCAGGATGTGGAGTCTATTAACCCTCCTTGATTCTGGGCTGGACTTCAAGTGTTTAATTTGCTTTGACCAAGAGAATATGGTGGAAATGACAGTTTGCCTCAAGAGGCCTCAGCATGTTTCTGCTAATCTACCATGGGCCTCTACCTTATTCCCATGAGCAATCCTGCTTTGCCTGTTGCAGATTGAAGACATGTGGACAAACTATTGCACAGTTGAGCACACCCTAGATCAGCCTAGAGCAACCTAGTCTCCAATATGAGAAGGAACCTAGACAAGTCTAGAAGAGCTTCTGTAGTTGATACACAGCTGGCTACACTGCAATGAGCAATATTGCACAGATCCAAATATCTCCATACCACAGATGTGTCTGCTGTAATAGAAGCATTGTCATAAACCAATTACTTTGAGATAATTTGTTATGCAGTGTTAATTAACTGACGCATAAACGTAAAAAGACCTACAGGCATCCAGAATATTTGGTTGCTGCTTATTCTTTGGCATTGCTTCAGACACTTGATTACTGCATTCATGATCACTCTCTTATTTATGTTTATTTCAGACAACTGTTTTAAACAGGGATTACCACTGCAGTTCACTTTCAGGAAACCAGGAGATATTGGAAGGAAATGCATTTTTGTCCTGGAATAACTCATTGGCCCTGCATCAGAACATTCCAGGAAGCATTTGGGGCATGACTTCAAGTTTTTCAGTAAATCATTCTTTCTTCATAAGGACTGAAGGGAATTTTAACCAATTAGTGATTTAAAAAATTGAATAGAGAAAACATAGATTTTTCACACAAGTGCCCTTTAAATTTTATGACAAATATAGAAAAAGGGATGATATTTTGTTTAGAGAAATGAAAAAAATTTGTACTTCCTATCCATTTGGATAAAATAGAGCATGAAATCTAGTCTTGTTTTACAATCCATAAATACTCTACCACAAAGACACCATGACTTACTAATTAAATGAATAGATATAAATCATCACAGCAATATAAATTAATACAGAATATGATTTAATTTTTAAATTAATCATATATAAGGTCATATCTGGCTCTAAGGTAAGTTCTAGTTTCATGGATTTTTTAAACAATTGAAGCTCAGAGTGCTAAGGAATTGAGTTCTACAACCATGTGTCCTTCTTCAAACCCAGAACAAAAGACACATTTATGCATTTCCCTTTAGAAATCTTTTCAGAGCCCCCTTTATTATGACTTTATTCCTCAATCTGTAGATAAACAGATTCAGCATGGGTGTGTTCACAGTGTACATAATTGAGGCTGTTGCACTAGAGCATGTGTTGTGTGAAGCAGCTGGACTAAGGTACACTCCTAGGCTTGTACAATAAAATAAGGAGGCCACTGAAAGGTGAGATGCACAAGTGGAGAATGTTTTATATTTCCAATGAATTTGATGAGATTACACATATGGAGGAAACAATCTTAGAGTAATGGAATAGGATGCCAGCAAGAGAACTTCCTCCTAGCAACACAGCTCCAAAATACAACACTAGGTCATTGAGGAACGTGTCAGAACAGGTAAGTTGGACCATCTGATTAAGATCACAGAAAAAGTGTGGGATTTCCAAAGGTGCACAAAAGGACAGCAATAACATCACTAAGGTACGTAACAAGGAATACAGGACACTCAGGATCCAGGACCTCAGAACTAGTAGGACACAGAAAAAGGGACTCATGTTGACTGCATAGTGCAGGGGATGGCAGATATCCACAAAGTGATCATCGGCCATCACAACCAGGAGGAAATTGTCAACCCCTCCAAAGAAAAGAAAAAAGTACATCTGGGTGAGGCAGCATGCATAGCTTATGACTCTACTCTGCATCTGTATGTTCACCAATATCTTTGGTACGGTGGTGGAGGAGAACTAGATGTCAAAAACTGATAGGTTAAAAAGGAAGAAGTACATGGGCGTATGGAGGTGGGAGTCAGTGATGGTGGCCAGGATGATGAGCAAGTTTCCAGTGAAGGTGACAAGGTGCATAGACAGGAAGATCCCACAGAAGAGAGGCTGCCATTCTAAATCCACTGTGAATCTCAGGAGAAGAAACTCTGAAATGTGTGTATCATTCCCTAACTCCATATGGTTGATGTTACTAAAAGTAAAATGAAAAAAAAAAAAAAAAAAAAAAAAAAAAACATGACTCATTTTCAAACAATCAGTCATTACTTACATATCTATATTTTACATTTGGAATGGAGCAATTAATTTCCAAATTTTGTTTATTAAACTGTTCCCCTTAAATGAATCCTATGGACATTCAGGGCTCACTTTCATATTTCTCAAAGTCATGTAATCTAAGGTTTTCATGAGAAATCATTTTTTTATCTGAGGAATATATATTGAGGTCTGACTTTCAGCCTGACACTGTCTAGGCAATGGGCAAACAGTGTAAAACAAGAGTGTCTGCAGTCTTTTCATGGAGAAATAATATAAGCAAATAAAATAGGCATATAATATTTCGGTTGTTGACAACTGTTAAAAAGAAAAGAAATCAGGTAGAAAGGAGTGAGTCAATAGAGCATGCTATGTTTTACTGAGTTTCCGGGATGATCCTAGCACACAATATTACATTTGATGAAGACCTCAAGGAAGGGAAAGTTGGAGCCTTAAGGAAACCCGGGGCAGTTGTGCCAAGCAGAAAGATGCCAAAGTCAAAGGCCCTAAGTACACGACTTGTTTCAGGATTCCGTGCTAACAAGAAAGCCCATGTGGCAGTGGGATGAGAAAGAGGAAGAGTGTTCAGAAATGATGTCAGTGATGTTTAAGGATGAGTTGGCCGCACTGATGTTGAAACACCAAGACCCCAAGGAGTCACTTATGCATATGTTGCATCTCTTACACTTTATTAATTTAGTTGCAATATTACCTCACAGATCATGTAAAACAACACCTATTTCCATTTATAAGTTTGCATCTAGACTCTGTATTAGAGGACACCCTCACTGGAATTTATGAACTGATTTGTCTCTTCTTTAGGACTGCTTGCTCCTTACTTAAATGCAAGTGTATACACACATTAGCACACAGGGACACACAGAGCATGCAATGGCCTCCTGGGGTGAATTATTACCATGTTCTTCCCACCTTCAGCTACACTGATTTAGCCAGGAGTAAATACAGTGCAGGTTGACAACATAAAAAGTTAGAAGTGGTACCCAGGAATTTCAACTGTGAAACCTCCCAAGGACATATAAACAAAGAACTTAATTTTGTTGTGGCCATTTTCTACAATATGTTTAGAGAGACACAAAATCTCAATAATCACAGAGAGAGACAGAGATATAGGGATGGAAGGAGTGAGGGAGAGAAAGAGAAATAAATAAAAGAAACAGACTGGAGGATAAACAAAGTAATAAGCTCAGGTCAAACCACAGAGACTGTGATGAAGAAATCTTACTTAATTCTGGCAGCATTCCAATCCATGTTCTATTCTGTGGATGCCCAGAAAGAAGAACAGATGAAAAGATAAATCAGTGGTATCTTATTATGATGTTATACATCATGCAGATTGAAAAGCACATGAAAAATGAGCAATAAAATTACACTGATATTTGACAAAAGAAAATACAACAAACACAAATGTTGGGAATTTTTGACATGAAGCTATAGATGAGCTCTTAAATGATATTATCTATAAAAATTTGTAATCTCTGATCAACTACCTATTATATGATCAACTTTGATAGGAAACAAAGCATTCTAAATCTTAATAACTTCTCCAACTTAGTAGGTATTATGTCTTCTATCATCCTAGGAAGTTGGACAAACTTAAACAGTAAATGTAAAAAGTCAGCATATCAAAAAAAGGTGCTGTATTTTGTCATATGCTTTTTTCTGGATCATTAGAGAAGATCATGCAGGTTTTCTTCTTCAATTTATCAATGTGGTTTATTATACTAATTTATTTTCTTGTGTTGAACCACCCTTGCTTACCTGGGATAAAATCCACTTGATCTTCCTGTATAATTATTTTAATGTGCTTTTGGATTCTGTTTGTAAGTATTGTGCTGAGGGTTTTTGCATCTATACTCATTATGGATATTGGTCTATAATTTTTCTTTTTTTTTTCTTTTTTTTGCAGTGTAGCTTGCTTTTATTTATGTCCACAAATATTTCAAAAAACACAGAATACTCAAATGGAGAACACAAAAGGCACAATCTCTGGGTACCTACTCTGTTCACAAGTTGTTGCCTCATGGCAAACTACTCCCATTTACACTAAGATTCAATGTATGCAGCTCTGCTTCTGTGGTGAGCTGAACCTGGGCCAATGCCTGCTGTTTCTGCATCAAAGGGTAAGCCTTTCTGGATGCCCCCTCTGTGGCTTGGGTCCTGGAGTAGCCCTCATGAGTCTGAGAGACAAGGAATGGAAAAGGTCATGTCCTGGTAGAAAGCTTGATCAACAGATGCAAACATCCCAAGAATTTCCTCACCCTATACTTTGGAGAGAGTGTATTGTGTTTGCAACTCAAAGTAGAGGCAGGTTCTCTCCAAGATATCACCTGACCACTTAAAAGGCAGTACCTCCCAGGGGGACCAAGGGGAAGACTGCCTTTGCTTTGACTTTACAATTTGTAGCTGGGATTCTTGTTCCTACTTCCAGGATAAAGCAGAGGACCCACATGGGACATAGTGTGATGTGGGTCACCATGCCCAGTCTTGCTCCTGGGTTAGAAGGGTAAGCCACCATCCGCAGCTGTGTTCATCCCAAGGTCTCAACTCACTCAAAAGCAGCCTCAGTGTGTGCCAATGATGGCCTGTTGTGCTCCTCACCACAAGAAGAGCCAAGTGATGATGCACATTAACTGTGTTGCTGCCCTAGAGGGCATATTTCTAACAGAGTCCTTTGGCAAGCATATATCCTGGGTCTTTTATGTGCCAAGTGAGTTGTATGGAATTATTTTCTTTAGCTTTTTAGAATGTTTATGAAATTTTCAGAATATTAAAAAAAGGTAATTCATTCAGAATAATCAAATATATGTGAATAGAAATCTGTAAGGAAACCTACAATCACATGCTTTCTCCCTCTGCAGGGAGAGAGAACAATGGTGACACCAGGCAAAGTAAAACGGACATATAACTCTGGTACTCCTGATGGAAACCTAAAAGGGGCTCAATCTGACATGTCTGTGCCACTGGCAAAGCACATGCTAGGAACAGGGAGAAGTGAAGATCAAAGCAGCAAAACAGTCTGTAACATTGTCCCTGCAAATCCCTGGATGCTCACTGCTGTGACCAAATCTAGTCTCAAGCTTTTGCCCATTTCCAGTAATGCCAATCTGTTCCCTTTGATTAAAGGAATATTATATATAACTTTTTATTTAAAAATAACTCTGTATTCTATCAATATCTGGTAAGATTTCACAATTAATGACATGGCTGGACAAAATAGAAAAGAATAGTAGTTTGTTGAATGAAAAAAAAAAAGCTGCTTTAAAATTATTTATTTACAAACCTAAAAAGTCATGGGGCAGAACTTTCTCAAATTATGATTTCCTACAGTGTAGTAAAATAAAAGTTTTTAAAAAATATTATAGCTCTTGGGTTCCAAACTCATATGCTGTCTATATGCAAAACTCTGGTTTTGGAACACACCTAACCAGTGTGCTGTGCACACAGTGATGGATATGGGCTGGATTCTAGCACCTACTGAGAAATGAAGGAGGAAAAGAAAACTACAGCTGAATCCCAAGATTGCAAAGGAAGTTTTCTGAATGTTCATTCCAGTCCAGGATGCACTAGTTTCTGGGGTA
The DNA here is from genome assembly GCA_026826555.1 of Tolypeutes matacus. NCBI lineage: Eukaryota > Metazoa > Chordata > Mammalia > Cingulata > Chlamyphoridae > Tolypeutes > Tolypeutes matacus. The sequence continues at coordinate 1,139,883 of JAKSZT010053879.1, forward strand.
CTGTCATGCAAGGAGACCCAACCAGTCTCAAGGAATCCTCTCTAAAAATGAACACTATTATGCTGATACATTTATAGTTGTTGGGTTTTTTTAGTCTTTTTTAAAAAAATATTTTAAAAGATGCTTAGATTACATAAATGTTACACAAAAATTACAGGGATTTCCACGTTCCCCACCTCCCACACCTCCCACAACATCCCAAATAAACATCTTTCATTAGTATGGCACATCACCTGCAATGGATATACACATCCTGGGGCTTTGCCACTAAGCATGGACCATAATTCACATTGTAGACCAACTCTCTCCCACACAATTCTGCATGTTATATGCTGATGTAAAATGGACTATATCTGTCATTTGTAATGTCACTCAGGATAATTCCCAAGTCCCAAAAAAGCCCCTGTATTACAACTGCTTTTTCCTCTCCCTCCCTGAAAGCATCCAGTGGCCACTGGCTCCACATCAATGTTGTAATTTCTTCCATTGTTTGAATCACAATATGTCTACAACAGAATACCAGTAAGTCCACTCTAGTGCTTAGCGCTTCTCCCAATCCTGAGGAGTCTGGGATGGTGATGTCCACTCCACCTCCAGTTGAGAGGGGGCTTATATCCCATCTATAAGATAGATGGGATTATCCTGCCTGCAGCTGCAGACTCTCCCCATTCCCTGAGATGGCCATTGTCCATCATCATCTCCCCGCCAATTGTCTTGGATGAGTCCATTGAGCTGTAAGGTAGGAGTTGCAGCTTCACTGAGATTCCAGGCACAGCTGGCACATGGGCAGGCCAAAGGCTCCAGTCTCTGGAGGTACACCTAGAAACTCCAGCACCACATATAGGTTTGAATAGAAGGGACTGATAGACCATGTGCAGGGAGGACTTATTTGAGTCCAACTATGTCACTCTCAGGAGCACAGATTCCAAAGTAGAGCCAACTGATAAGGCATTAATTTCTGGGGCTATCCTCCCTTATTTGGGACCTGGGTGTCTCCAGAGCCCTCAGGAGCCCTTCTGTATGTGGTGATATACACTTTGGTGTTCTATGAGATACTACTGAGGTGTACCTAAGCGTTACCTCTGGGATGACCTCTGGACTCTCTTTGAAGTCTCTTAGCCACATGAACTCATTTGTCTTTACCTTTTCCCCCTTTTATTCAAGGTCTTTTTCCAGTTGTATTGCCAGTTGGCACTTAGTAGTAATCCCTCATTTCCAGGGAGACTCATCCTCAGGAGTCATGTTCCATGCTTGGGGGAAGGTAATGTATTCATATGCTGAGTTTGACTTAGAGAGAGGCCACATTTGAGCAACAAGCTCTCAGGAGTAGCCCTTAAGCACCCCATAACAATAGGCTTTAGAAAATATTCTTTTTGCTTTTGTAGCTCCTATTGTATGTAAAAAGTCCTGTTTCTCCCCACCAAGAATTGGGGTTTCCACAGGCAGCATTAATAAATAAATAACTTATAACTGCTTGTCAGCTTCTTTCTTCGTTGACTGTAGTAAACTTTCTGACTTGGGAGGTGGCCGCTGTGCATGTGAAGGTGTCCAAGCAGCCACTGCTGCTCCATGGCTAGTCTCTGCAGCTCAGCTGACTGGGCATGAATGGCCTGTAGCTGGTGGGCTGCAGACATGGGGGTAGGATGGCTCCAGGCAGGTCTCGGGGATAGGGGATACCAAAAATTTGATGGCGGAGCATCTCATGCTCATTAGCTGGCTGTCCAAGTAGAGCTTTAGGGAGGGTACCTGGGGGGATAGGAGAAGTGAGCCAAGTGAGGGCCAGCAGTCAGAGGGTCAACCAGTGCGTGGATTGGACCTGCTGAACCTTTATGGAGGGGTTCCTGCTGGTGGAGTTGGAGGTGGGAGTGGATGTGAGAGTGCTGATGGTGTTGCGGGGTCACGTTCAATATCAGCAGCTGGGCCAGGGGGGTCACTGGTGAGTGTCATGTTGCACTTGGTGTGGATCTGCTCTTGGCCGTCAATTTATCAGAGTAGTATCTTTATCTGGTTTGAGTATTAGGAAGATGTTGGCTTCATAGAATGAGTTTGGTAGCATTTTCTCTTCTTAAATTGTTTGGAGGAGCTTAAGAAACATTGGTATTGTATCATCATTTAATAGTTGGTAGAATTCACTTGAAGCCATCTTGTCCTGGGTTTTTCATCTTTGGGAGGACACAGTGACTGTTTCAATATATTCACTTATGATTGGTTTGTTGAGGTCTTCTGTTTCTTCTAGGGTCAGTGTAGGTGGTTCATAAATTTCTAGGTATTTGTCCATTTCATCTACATTGTCTGTTTTTTTTTTTGTATACAGTTGTTTGTAGTACCCTCTTATTTTGCTCTTATTTCTGTAGGGTCAGTGGTAATATCCCCCATCTCAGTTCTAATTTTATTTATTTGGGACTTTTCTCTTTTTTTCTTTGTCAGCCATGCTAAAAGTTTGCCAAATTTGTTGATCTTAAAAGATCCAACTTTTGGTTTTGTTGTTTTGCTCTATTGTTTTATTTTTACTCAATTTCATTTATTTCTACTCTAATCGTTACTTTTTCTTTTCTTCAGCTTGGTTTGGGAATATTTTGCTGTTCTTTTTCCAGTTTCTCTAGGTAATCAGTTAGATCTTCAGTTTTTGCTCTTTCTTGTTTGTTAATGCAGCATTGTGGGGTGTAAGTTTCCCTCTCAGCACTGCCTTTCTTGCTTTCCATAGATTTTGATATGTTGTTCTCATATTCACTCATCAATTTTACCCAAACTGATTTACACACTCAATGCAATCCCAATAAAAATCCCAACAGCTTTTTTGGTAGAAATTGTAAAGTAAATTATCAAATTTATTTGGAAGGCTAAAGGGACCTGAATAGCCAAACGTGTCTTTAAAAGGAAGAATAAGTTGGAGAATTCTCATTTCTTGACTTTAAAGCATATACTTAGATACACTGTTAAAAACAGCATGGCACTGGCAGAAAGATGGTCAGATAGACCAATGTAAACAAATATAGCACTCAAAATATAGACCCCCACATCCACATTCAAGTGATTTTTGACAAAGCTACAAAGACCTCCTCTGGGCCAGTACATTCTATTCAACAAATGGTGTTGGTAGAAGAGAAAACAATATCCAAAAGAAATAAGACCCTTATCTAAAACCTTATACAAAAATTACCACAAAAGGAATCAAAGACCTAAATATAAAGTGACAGATATAAAACTCCTATAAGAAAATGTCAGAAAACATCAAGTCCTTGTGGTTGGCAGTAGTTTCTTAAACCTTACTCTCAAAGCATGAACAACAAAAGAAAAAATACATAAATGGAACCTCCTCAAAATTAAACACTTTTTCACCCCAGTGGACTTTGGCTAAAGAGTGAAAAAGCAGCCAACTCTATGGGAGAAATTATTTGGCAATCATGTATCTGATAAGGGTTTAATATCCATGATATATAAAGAGATCATAAAAGGCAACATCTGAAAGACAAATTACCTGATAAAAAATGGGCAAAAGACTTGAAAGACAGTCTAAGAAAGAAATACAAATTGTGAAAAACAAATGAAAAAACATTGGACAACACTAGAAACTAGGCAAATGCAAATCAAAGTTACAGTGAAGTATCATTTCTCACATATTAGAATGGCAACTATTAAAAAGTCAGAAAACTTTTAAGTGTTGGAAAGAATGTGAAGAGATAAGAATGCTTATTTACTGTTGATGGGAATGTAGAATGGTTCAACCATTGTGGAGGATTATTTGGAACTTCCTAAATAAGTTGAATATATATTTTCCTTGGGACCCGACAATACCACTACTACGTATATACCCAGAAGAACCGAGAGAAGTGACTCTTAGAGACATGTGCACACCGATGTTCATAGTGGCATTATTCATGATTGTCAAAAGCTGGAATCAACCCAGATGTCCATCAACTGATGAATGGATGAACAAATTATGGTGTATACAAATGATGGAATATTATGCAGCAGTAAGAAGAAATGAAGTAATGCAGCATATGACTACATGGATGAACCAGGAGGTCATTTTGTTGAGTGAACCAAGCCAGACACAAAAGCAAAATATTGAATGATTGAGCTATTATGAACAAATATATTTTGCAAATTCATGGAGTTAATAATTAGAATGTAGGTCACCAGAAAATAGAATAAGGGTAGAGAATGGAAAGCTGAGGGTTAATCTGTGCAGAATGGTTTAAAAGTTTGTTCATAAATCTTTGGAAATGAATAGAAATGGTGAAAGCCCATCATAGTCTTTTAAGGAGCAGAACTATTATATGGGTATGGCAGAGGTTGAAAGGGTTAGTCTAAGGACATGTATATTACTAAAATGAAAGCTAAGAAATGTAACACGTGACTGTATAACATAATGAAACCTTAGGTAAAATACAAATATGGGTGATATTGCATATATAAGGCATTTTTACAGAATATATATACAAATAAACTACAGAGATGGAAACAGAATAGCAACTATGCACAGCATGAGAAATAGATTGATGAGTTACTTTTGTTTGTTTTTCTGTTTATTATTATCTTTGTTTTTGGAATAATGAAAATGCTCTAAAAATGATTGAAGTGATGAATTGACAACTGTGTGATTATACCAAATACCATTGTACACCTGATTGTACACTTCTGATGGAATTATGATTTATTAATATGTATCAGTAAAATTGATTTGTTATAAGAAAAACTAAACCAACAAAAAAGTTAGCATAGTTCTTTCCTGTCAGTAAATAAATGGCCTTCCCTGGTGATGAGGTGATTTTCTTTAACTACTCAAATGTTTCTTTCTCTGCACCTTCCCATCCTGATTCCATGTTCCTATTTCATTTTCTTATCTTTTGACTAAGGAATCTTTGTAGGGACAAAGTTTATCTTTAAATTCCACATCTTAAAACCACCTGTGATTCTCCACTGGAAAATGAAATCAAAGTACCATAGTTTTAATGTGAGCTTGAACTTCCCTGGCCTACCAGCCAGTGCCCCCTCACCTTGTGGGCTGCTCTATGGACACTGATATCCAAGACTGTGAACCTAACTTGTGCCTTCACCAGATCTCCCTAATGTTCATTCCAAGTGGATTTATGTCAGAGAGACTTATGGATTGAGTCTCTCTGACAGTTCCATTCAGAAACTCCAAGATTCTTTCAGGTTAGCCTGGAGACATAGCTTTTTAGAACATTATTTTTAACATGCCCATAGGAAGATAAAAATTATTTAACACACTTCATATTAGTGGAAGGGATGGTACTTTTGTGTTGCATTTACTGGACTCCATGTCTTCTACCTGCTAGACTGTGAGTGCTTTGGGGGCCATAGCAATATTTTACAGAGATTTCCATCCATTCATAGAGTTTACTTCATTCCTGGGTTATAACAGAAGTTAAATAAATTTGTATTGTGTGAATGAATGAAAGAAGGTAGTTTCACAGATACTGGTAATGAAAGAGAAGAAGTAGAAAAATAGTAATATATGCTTGAAGACATTCTAGAAGCTTTCTTTCCACCTCCTGAGATAAGAATCTGCAATTGGGTTAAGATGACATTTTGTAAGAATTATAGGATAAAGCAAATAAAAGAGCATAAGAAATAGAGTGCCTCATTCATAGTATGAGTAAATGCAAAATCAATCCATGAATCTTCTTGTTCAGGCATGTGTGTGTGTGTATGTGTGTGGTTGCATGGGGGTGCTTTGTGGATCATAAGAGTAAAGGTATTTTAATGCTCCAGAATGGTCAAAATTATGGAAGTCATGGCACTAAAGGCAATGAAAGCTTTAAAAAAGGAGGCCATCCCCTGCTAATGGGAAAAGTTCCCAAGAATGGAGATAAAATGGAAGAGACAGAACAGGTTGGAGAGAACACAGGCTGCCTCTGTGGGAGCTGAGGCTCCTCCAGTCTCAAGGGGCAGGGGCAAAGCAGGTGTTCTTGCTGCACCTGCCTTTTCATGGTCTCCACATCATGCCCTGATCTACCTGTCATTCTGTGTTTGTCCTGAATTTACTAGAACACAGGGGTTTTAGCTGGTCACACAGCAGATGAAGCAGATCGCTCATTTTTCTTTTGTATCAGTCCTTCCTTTGTTATTCCAGGCTTTTGGGTTTTTACCTCTTTTTTGACAAATCAAAGAGACACTCCTGTTCTAGTTCTGTTCTTCATCCTAAATATAAAGGTCTTCTCATATGGCACTCTATAAAATCCCATACATACATGCAAATCTATGCTCTTAGCCTGAATAATTTTCTTCATATTAAGTGTTAATAAGGGTGTGATGACACACACTCACTTATTTCATTCTTCTCTGATTTCTCCAGCAAAATATCTAAATAAGCAAAATATCTAAATAAGCAAGTATACCACCTGCTGTGTGTTTTCACAATGGTGTGTGAATATATGTGCAGTTATATAGAAAAAAACATTTAAGAAAATGTGATGTGTGAGAATTTTGATTTTTACCCACAATAAAAATAAATTAAAAAAAAAAAAGAAAGAAAATGTGATGGAATTAATTGAATGACACCAAAAATGAAAGCAGGTTAAATGTTTCTATAAAGCAACTCTATTAAGAAAAATTGAATGGAATATCCAAAATGAACATCTGGTGTAAATATGGAAAATAATAATCATTTAATATATAAATTATTTAATACATAAATATGGAAAATTAAATTGGTAAAGACATGGAAATAAAATTATATGCAAATACACTTTTTAAAAACCAGTGAGGAAGGAGTCTCTAAATGTATAATTTAGTCTCATAAAGGGAATATTGATTCAAATATGCTTATAAAGAAAATAAAATCTACTGGTAGTCCAATTTAAACTTTTAGATATAGATCAAATCACAATGGGAAAAATTTATATAAGGAAAATAGAGGTGTAAAAACAAAAAGACAATACTTATAAAATAGATATTCTTTAACTCATATAATCCTGAAGATCTTTCTAGGTTTCAAAATGCAATAAGGGAATCAGAATGTGTAATAAGAATGATTTTCCATGTAAAATTTATAAACATTCAAATGCTCCCCAAACATCTAAAAAGACATAAAATTGCAACCAGCAAAATTGTTGAAAAAACTGCAATTCTAAATTTTAATGCAATAATATGAATAAAAATATTGAGGTAGCAGTATGCAAAGTCAAGACATCAACCATTTGCAATTTAGTAAGTAAATGGTTAATGAACCTCCAATAATTTAACTCCATCAATAAAGGAATAATTGCTAAGTAAATGTAGTATACCTCTTTCCCTATTAAACAAAAATATTTTTCCTTTCAATACCCTACTAAGGATTTGTGTATCATTAACTATTCTTGCAAAGTAATATCTTTCTTCATTGGATCGATAGAGAAATATAAAAAAAATATGCCTCATCTTTAAAGAAACACAGAACATAATGCCCTCGCTTCTCTGCACATACCTCCATGGCCAATACCTTATTTGCCCTTTCTCCCCTTAACTGCAAAGTTCCTTGGACAGATATTCTTCTTCCCTGGAACAACGCATCCCCCAAATTTCCAATTCTAATTGACATTCTTTCCCAATGTCTAATTGTTATTGGACCCAATATTCCTGAGTCACATAGACACTTCTTTTTTCACCTTATAAAATATTATTCATTAAATAATTAAACAAATAGGAAAACAAAAGCAAAATGGGAAAACAAGCCCGAAGTTTGGTCTAGGCTGGATTGCTGCTCAGAATGGACCTCAGTGTCCATTCTCTCTGACCCCTTCTGGCAACATCTACTGGGCTCTCTGACTTATCGGGTCGGGACTTCTAAGAAGTCCTATTTCTTCTTTAGGTGTATGATGATGGTGTCTGTAGCTCTATCCCCAGGCATCAGTCCTCTAGGCAAATATGGTCTCTAAAAGAATTCAGCATGCCCCTGCTAGCCCAAACTTGCACAAGTTGATGTTTAAAGTTTCCCTATATTTGCTAATAAGTACATTTTCTTCTTGTTGCTTTCACCAATTAGCCATCATTTCCACTTGGAACACTGGTCTGGATAGAAAGGAAATTTTTTCTACCTGATTCTCTGTTCCCAGGAGACAGTACTGTAAGTCAGGTGGATCCAGTTTTTCTTACTCCTCTTCCATGGACTCTCTTGTATTCCTATCAACTTACCCCATCCAATGACTTAAAGTTCACCCCAAAGTTGTAGTTGATGGTACCCACCTGGTCTAGGTCTTTTTCACTCCAAAGCACAGACATGGGGCAAGGATACAGTCCTGGTTGTCATCTTCAGAAATATGCTGTTCTCTTCTTTAACAAATTGGAAAACTGTTCATTGAATATAAAACCATGGGCACTACACTGTTTCCTTGATGAAGCTTTGCCAAAACTATTAGGAATGTCAAGCTTGCAACATGAATCAGGACCTGTCATTTAGTCCCTTATGTGTAAAAGTTTATTTTATTGTAAAAATATATTTAGATTTCTTTTGTACCATGGCCTGTGTCTAGCACTTTTCTGTGATTGCCCCAATTAAATCACCCCATGATTTGAAATTAGTAGGATAATAAATATATTAATATTTCTATTAAATTAAACCCTAACCAATAAAGGTAATCTTTATATATTTTTTAACTTTTTATTTAATATATTTAAATGTAACTGAAACTTCCTTTTTAACAACTTTCTAGTATGCATTTCACTAGTAGTAATTATATTCACAATTTTGTGCTACCTTTACCAACATACTTACCTAAATATTTTTATCACCTCAACAGAAACTCTGCACCCATTTAGCAATAAATCCCCATACCCCTAATCCTTCAGCCCCTGGAAACCTGTAATTTACTATCTGAGTTTATGGATTTGATTTTTCTAGGTATTTTTTTTTTATAAGCAAGATCATACAATATTTAGCTTTTATATCTAGCTTAATTCACTCATCATTATGTATCCAGAATTTTTACATGTTGTAGCATATATCAGAACTTCATTCTTTATTATGGCTAAATAGCATTCCATAAGTTGTAAATATCACATTATGTTTACCCTATCATCCGTGGATTGACACTTGTGTTCCTCACACCTTTTGGTGATTGTGAATAATGGTTCCATGAATATTGGTGTACAAGTGTGTGTTCCAGTCCCTGCTGTCAATTCCACTGGGTTATATACACAGCCATTGGATAAACAGGTCATCTGTTAATCTAGGTTGAATTTTCTGAGGAGTCACAAAAATGATTTTTAGAGGCAGCAACAAATTAAAACCCCATCAGCAATATACAAGCTTCCAATTTGTCTGCATTTTCTTCAACACTTATTATTTTCTTTTATTTTATAATAGCATTGTAGTAGGGGTTTAGTGCTATTGCATTTAGATTTTGATTTGCATTGCCCTGATGACAAATGAATGATATAGAGCTTTTTTTACTATGCCTTTAGGCCATTTGTTTATTTTTAGAAAATGACAATCTCTGTTCTTTGCCATTTATAATTTGGTTAATTTCCTTTTGTAAATCAGTTGTACCAATTATTTATATTTTATGGATGTTAAGCTCTTATCAGATACATGATTAGCAATTATTTTCTCCTATTCTATGTGTTGTCTTTTCACTTCCCTGATAATGTCCTGTCATGTTCTAAGGATTTTGGATTTCATGAAGTCCATTTTAACTATTTTTTTGTTTGTTTTGCTTCTATATTGTGGTCATAACCTAGAAATTACCATCATATCCAAGGCTATGAAATTTCTTCCTATGTATTTTCAAAGAGTTTCATGGCATAACTTGTATGGTTAGATCATTTGTTCATTTACAGTTAATTTTTTGTACATGGGGAGAGGTAGTGGTCCTAATTTATTCTTTCTTACATGGATATCAAGTTTTCCCAGCAGCAATTGTTAAAGAGCTGTTTCTAGGAGGGGAGGCAAGATGGCGTTAGTGTAGGAGGGCGCACACTGCAAGCTCCCAGAGCAAGGTGGATTGTGGACGAGGTCCTGCCCGGGGATCTGTGCTGTGCACGCGTGGAGTGAGAAGCTTGGGACATCTATCTGCGCGGATCGGCGGCGTGGACCTAATGGTGGAGATTCGTGAGTTTTGAGGCTGCCGGTGGAGGTTGACACAGGCGGCTGAGCCCCGCGGTTAGGGAAAAAAAAATAAAATGTCCATTTGGAGCCGCGGGCGGGGCGAAAAAGTTTTATTTTTCTGGGGATCTGGCTGCCTGGCGCCCCTTGGAACTTGTGTGAACAGAACAAATGAGCTAATCACCACCCAGTGAACCGGAGGGGGGATTTTGGTCGGAGAACACAGCTGATTTCCCTAGTGACCCAGGGATAAGACCCAGGCCGCTGCGGAGCCAGGAGGAAGGGACACTTCCCAAAAAGGGAGGGTTCAGTTGGAAGACAGGGAAGGGTATTTTATATTTTTAGACATTGATCTGGCTGCCTGCACTGCCCCATACCTTTGGGGAGCAGATAAGCCGACCTGAAGCAGCATCAGCCTGAGAGCAGAAGCGAATCTGCACTCAAACTGATTTACTGAGCAGTCCGGTGGCGCTGGAGCTCAGCGGCAGAAGGGGCAGAGTCGCCATCTTTAGCACTCCTCACTGACTAACATCAGAGCTTCAGCTAACCTGGGGAGTCTGGAAAGTGGGAGGAGCTTGAATAATTTCCACGGGCCCACCTAGGGTCCCTTCCATAAGGGGGTCGGTCTAGAGGAGGAATTATTTTGGGTCCTGCATTTGGCTAAAAAATAAAAAAATAAAAAAATAAAATAGTGAAGTCACCTCAACAAATGAAAAACAAATTCTTTTTAATTTAGTTTAATAGCTAAAACTGCTTCAGGACCTGCATATAGAACCCTGTGGGGAAATTCATTGATAAACACAAGTAGGCAGGAAGGATCCACGTGGACCCTAGGGAAATCATTGACCCCCCTTAGCTCTGTTTGACTGCTTGCCTGTGTGGATCTTTGGTTTCTCTCTGTTACTTTCTGGTCTATTGCTATTTTTCCCGTTTTCCTCCCCCCTTCCTTTTTCCTTCTATTTTTTTTTTAAATAGGTGCTGCCAGCTGGTCGCTTCTTTGCTGGGCTTCTTATTCAGTATTACCCACTCGCTGTATATATTGATTCTGTATTACAAACTATCGCTTATTTTTCCTGCATCTTTCTGCCTTCTGTTTTCTGTTGTGGCTCTTAGAGACAACATTTTTTCATAGGTCCACAACTTAAGGGTGTCAATTTCTATCCCATCTATTTTGTTTTCTTCTTCTTCTTTTTTCTTTTTTTTTTTTATTAGTATTAACATGTTCCTTTCAGACCTTTCTCTACTATTTCTCTCCCTCCTCATAATTCTAGCCTTCTAAATCACTATATATATATATTCCTCCATTTGTTTTCCAAGACCATTGTGGGAACTCCATATTTTTTCCTAGTACTCTACACTGCCTACACAAGTTAAATATTCATCTCATTAAGTCTCATTTTGTCCCCCTTCTAACTTTTATCAATATTTCTATTATCCTTCTGCCTTCCTTACATCTTTTGATTCCTCTGGCCCTAACCTTTTGCCTTCAAGGGAACATAGAAAGAAGGAAGGAAATAAAATAAGAAGAAAAACTGCCAAAGAGAAAACTTAACTCACACGCAGAACCAACAGCTAAATAAATTCTAGAGCATAGAGAAATGCTAATCAACTGAACAAACCCATCAAGATAATATGATGACCAGAGGGCAACAGAAAAATACAAATGATTCTGAGAAACTAGAAAACATGGACCAGTCCAGTGCACAAAATAAAAACCAGGAAGCAATGCAGTACATCGAAAAACTAATCAAAGCTATCCAAACAAATATCATGGACCAACTTAAAGAACTGAAGGAAGATATTAAGGATATAAAGAAGACACTGGGGAAACATACTGATGAAATAGCTAACACAACTAAAAAGGGAATGGATATGATGGCGAACAAAGACACAATTCAAGAAATGAAAAACACGCTGGACTCACATGGCAGCAGAATTGAACAGGCAGAGGAAAGAATTAGTGATACGGAAGACAATACAGTTGAAATCAAAGAGATTGTAGAAAAGATAGACAAAAAGATAGAAAAAATCCAGTATGGTCTCAGGGAATTAACTGATAATGCAAGATGCACAAACATACGCATTATGGGCATCCCAGAAGGAGAAGAGAAGGGAAAAGGAAGAGAAGGAGTGTTGAAGGAAGTTATGGCTGAAAACTTCCAAACTCTATTGAGAGAGATGGATGTGCAGATCCAGGAAGCACAGCACACCCCAAATACTATAAATCCCAACAGACCAACTCCAAGACATATACTTGTCAAATTGTCCAATGCTCAAGACAAAGAGAAAATACTCAAGGCAGCAAGAGAAAAGAGAACCATCACATAAAAGGGAAGCACAATAAGATTAAGTGCTGATTTCTCAGCTGAAACCATGGAGGAAAGAAGACAGTGGTATGACACAGTCAAAACACTAAAAGAAAAAAAACTTGCAGCCACTAATTCTCTATCCAGCAAAACTGGTATTCAAAAATGATGGAGAGTTCAAAATATTCACAGATAAACAGCAATTAAGAGAGTATGTCAAGAAGAAACCAGTACTTCAAGAAATACTAAAGGAATCTTTACAAGTTGAAAGGAAAAAACAAAGGAGAGAGAATTGGAGGAGAGTTTAAAAACAACTGAAAACTCAAAAAGAGAAACAAAACAACATATGATATACATTAACCCAAAGAAAAAATGACCGAAGTAAGAAATTCATTATGAGTAATAACACTGAATGTCAATGGGTTAAATTCACCAATCAAAAGACACAGATTGGCAGAATGGATAAGAAAATATGATCCAACTATATGTTGTCTTCAAGAAACCCACCTTCGGCCCAGGTATTCAAGGAGGCTTAAAGTGAATGGCTGGAAAACCATTTTACATGCTAACAATAGCCAAAAAAGTGCAGGAGTTGCTATTCTAATATCAGAAAAAAATAGACTGTAAATGCAAAACTATTGTAAGAGACAAAGATGGACACTACATATTAGTAAAAGGAGTAATCTCTCAAGAAGAGAGAACAATCATCAACATTTACGCACCTAATCGAGGTGCCTCAAAATACATGCGGCAAACTCTGGAAAAATTAAGAGGAGAAATAAATTCCTCTACAATTATAGCAGGGGACTTCAACACACCACTATAATCATTAGACAGAACATCTAGGCAGAGAATCAATAAAGAAACGAAGGCACTCAACAATACATTAGAAGATTTGGACTTAATAGACATATACAGAACACTACACCCAAATACAGTGGGATTTACATTCTTCTCCAGTGCACATGGAACATACTCCAAAATAGACCACATGCTAGGCCACAAAACAACACTCAATGAATTCAGAAAGATTAAGATTATACAAAGTAATTGCTCTGACTACAACGGAATGAAGTTGGAAATCAATAAGGGCCAGAGAAACAGGATAGGCACAAGGATATGGAAGTTAAACAACACACTCTTAGACAAACAGTGGGTCAAAGAGGAAATTTCAAAAGAAATCAGTAACTACCTTGAAACTAATGAAAACAACAACACAACATATCAAAACCTATGGGATGCATCGAAAGCAGTCCTGAGAGGGAAGGTCATAGCCATAAATTCATATATTAAAAAAGAAGAACGAGCTAAAATTGAAGACCTAACTGCACACTTGGAGGAATTGGAAAAACAACAACAAACAAACCCAAAGGAAGAAGAAAACAGGAAATAACTAAGATTAGAGCAGAACTAAATGAAATAGAGAATAAGAAAGGATTGGAAACAATAAACAAAACCAAAAGCTAGTTCTTCGAGAATATCAACAAAATTGACAAACCCTTAGCCAGACTAACAAAGAAAAAGAGAGAACAGATGCAAATACATAAAATAAGGAATGAGCAAGGTGATATCACTACTGACCCCACAGAAATAAAGTGCATCATAAGAGGATACTTTAAAAAATTATATGCCAACAAGAATGAAAATTTAGAGGAAATGGACAAGTTTCTAGAAACCCACAAACAGCCGACATTGATGAAAGAAGAAATAGATGAAATCAACAGCCCAATTACAAGTAAAGAGATAGACTCAGTCATTAAAAACCTCCCAACTAAGAAGAGTCCAGGACCAGATGGCTTCACAGCTGAATTCTACCAAACATTCTGGAAAGAGCTAACACCAATTCTACTTAAGCTCTTCCAAAAAATAGAAGTAGAAGGAATACTACCTAACTCATTCTATGATGCCAACATTACCCTAATACCAAAACCAAATAAAGATACCACAAGAAAGGAAAATTACAGACCAATTTCTCTAAT
>JAKSZT010053879.1:1256648-1292086 GCA_026826555.1 Tolypeutes matacus
TCATAGCCACATTATTCACCATTGCCAAAAGTTGGAAACAACCCAGGTGTCCATCCACAGATGAATGGATAAACAAACTGTGGTCTATTTGCACGATGGAATATTATGCAGCTGTAAGAAGCAATGAAGTCATAAAGCATATGGCAACATGGATGAACCTGGAGGACATTATGTAGAGTGAAGCAAGCCAGACACAAAAGGACAAATACTGTATGAATGCATTACTATGAACCAAATATATTGTATAATATATTGTTTGATTCAAAAAAAAAGTTTACATGTATCCATTACATTTAATTGAGAAATGTAAAAAATTAAAAAAATTTGCCATTTTTTTGCCTCATGTATTTTGGGGAGTTCTGGTTAGGTGCATACAAGATTATGATTGTTCTTTATTCTTGATGTATTGTCCCCTTTATTAATATATAGTTTCCTTTTTTGTCTATTACAATAGTTTTACAGTAAAAGTCTATTTTGTCTGATATTAGTATATCTCTTCCTGCCCTTTTCTTATTATTGTTTCATGAAAAATTTTTTCTAACCATTCCCTTTCAATCTCCTTGCATCTCTGGGTCTAAGGTGAGTTTCTTGTAGACAGCATATAAATGGTTCATATTTCCTTATCCATTCTGCCAACCTGTACCTTGTGATTGGAGAGGTTAATCCATGAACATTTAATGTTATTACTGTCAAGGAATTGCTTACATTAGCATTATATTCTTTAGGTTTATGTATATGTTTTTATTTCTCTTTTTATCTTTTTATATATTTGTACACTCTCCTCCAAATCTGTCACTCCAGTTTTTTTTTTTTTTTCTTTCAACCTGCAAAACTCCCTTTAGTATTTTTTTTAATGGAAAGCTTATTATTGACAAACTGTCTTAATTTCTCTTTATCTATGAATATGTTGAACTCTCCATCATTTCTGAATGTCAGCTTTGCTGGATAAAGACTTCTTGGCTGGAAGTTTTTTCTTTTAGCAGTTTAACTATGTCATACCAATACCTTCATGGCTTCATAGTTTCAGATGAGAAATTAGCACTTAATCTTTTCAAGCTTCCTTTGTATGTGATGGATCTCTTTTCTCTTGCTGCTTTCAGTATTCTCTCTTTGTTTGGAGCTTTGGATAATTTGACAAGTATATGCCTTTGAGTAGGTCAGTTAGGATTTATACTATTTGAGTTGCAATTCACTTCCTGGATATATATGTCCATGTCCCTCAATAGAGTTGGGAAATTCTTAGCCATTATTTCCACCAACACTCCTTCTGCCCCTTTTCCTTTCTCTTCTCCCTCTAGGATGCCTATAATTCATATGGTTGTGTGTTTTGTGTGGTCATACAAGCCCCTAAGCCCCTACTGGATTTTTTCTCTTTTGTTATCTCTCTGTTCTACCATCTGTCTGATTTTATCTGTACTGTCTTCAGCATGGCTGATTCATTCCTCTGCCTTTTCAAAACTGCTGTTATGTGCTTCCACTATATTTTTGGTTTCTTGCATTGTGCAATTCATCAGCATTATATCCATTATCTTTTTATGTATGTTTAGTTTCTTCAGTATGTTCCCCCAGGGTGTTCTTAATATCCTTTATCTCTTCCTTTACTTCTTTAAGTTGATTCATGAGAATTGTTTGGACATCCTTGATTAATTGCTCCACATTCTGCATCTTCTTCTGTTTTGTAGTTTGTTCATTATACTAGTCTTGTCTTCCTGTTTGCAATTTTTTGTTGGTGTCTAAGTATCTTTTTTTCTTTATGGGCTTATTTGGTTGGTTACTTTCTCTTTCTACTCTATGATTTTATTTTGTTGTGTCTCTGTGTGTGGTAAGGTTAATTTTTGATACTTTGTTCCTCTTCTATATCTTTGCAGTTGTTTGTGTTCTCCTGACAAAAAATATTAGGACTAGAGAAAAGGGAAAAAATTAGCAGAGAAAAAGAATAATAGCAATAATAATACAAAAAATGTAAGCAACAAACCATAAAAGAACTAAGAAACTAAGTAATATGAATAAAAAATCATAAATAATTACAATGCATAAGAATGAAAATGGGGTGGAAGAGAAAAAATGAAACAAGAAACAAACTAGAAAGAAAAAAATGGAATGAATTTAAATGCTGGACAGATAAGTAGAAAAAAGAAAACAAGAAACAAAATAGGGAGGAAATAAAATAGAATGAATTAAAAGGCTGGACAGATGAGAATAGAATAAAAGGGGAAAAAAGGGAGAGTGAGATGAAGAAAAATTGAAGGCCCAAGCCATAAGTGGTGGAATGAAAAAAAGCAACATAAGTCAGAAAATAGAAAAATGAAGGAAAAGATAGAAATAAAGTAGATTGAAAAAATAAAGAAAAGAAAAAAGGAAACAAAAAAAGGAAAAAAAAAAAGAAAGAAGAAACAAAATAACAACAACAACAAAAAAAAACAACCCAGGAAAACAGCCTTCCTTCTTAGGCCCCTAGGGACCTTTGCAGGCTACATGTGCTCATCAGTTAATCACCCTTCAGCCTGCCTCCACAGGTGATGTATCCAGTTTTAGTAAATAAAATAATGGAAAAGGAAAAAAAGATTAAAAAAAAAAACCCATAAAACAAAACAATAAAACTCACTCTATGTGTTCCCTATTATAAGGGTCTCACTGTGTGCCTTATCTTTCCCTGGATCCTTTCTCTTAGAAGGTATCTGGATGTGAACCACGGTCCATCTACTTGCAAGGCATGAATTTCTTCAGTGCTACAGCAGCTCTATAGACTTAATAGACATTTGAAACTTATCTGGCAATTCCTGCCCCAGTTTCCCTTAGGTGTGTTGGGCTCTAACAGTTTTCAGAGGCTGGGCTAGTTAGATGGCTGTCTCTACCCCCTCACTGTCCAATTTCCTCTCTCCCAGGGCAGCTAGTCTGCCTGAGCAAATTCCCCCTCCCCTCTCCCTGAAGTCACTTCTGTGCTGGCTCGTATCATCCTTGAGATTCAAAGGGAGTTCAGGTCACCAAATTCACAGAAAAGAAACCACTTTCCACCCCTTGCCAAATACCCCTTCCTCCCAGGGAATCCTCCCACCCATTCAGTTGGCTGGTGAGAGCCAGGGGTTCCACGGAGGTTATTTGCCGTGATGGTGATGCTTACTGACCTATGTTTCCAGCCACAAGACCAAACAATGCATGGTTTTCCTTTCAGCTCTCTATCTCTCTGTCCAGCTCCCTCCTGATTGATGCCCTGCAGCCTCCTACTCTGTGGATTCCCAAAACATCCCCTGTCCCTTCTCTGCTATTTTTTTGAGAAAGAGCTGAGTAGTGTCCACCTACATCAAAGCCATCTTCCCAGAACTCCTTCTATATCTTCTTCTTGCCTTTTCAAGATTCTAGAGGATGCCCCCAACACTTACTTCAATGACACCTTCCATCTCAAAAGCCAGTAATGGATGGTCAAGAAGGTCTTATATCACATCCCTATGACACTCCCTTTTCTACCTTTTCCTCAAGATTTTAGGTCAATTGTGATTTTATTGCAGCTACACAGATAATCCAGGAAATTCTCCTTAGTATATCATCAGCTGAGTAGACACCTTATTTCCCTCAGCTGCTTCAGTGCCCTGAACCAGGTAGCCTAACTTACTCCCAGATTCTAGAGACTAAGACTTGACATCTTTGGGTGGCCATTATTCTGTTATCCATAATTTGTGATGCAATTTTGGCTAACTTGATGCAACCTGAAATGTTTTAGATGGATCTTCAAGGAACACATGTAATTTCCTAACTTAAAAAAGACAGACATTCAAAATAATGTTGAGGAAAATAAGTCAGATTCAAATTAATATACATTATATTATTCAATTTATCCAAAATCAAATTGTGAATATAATTAATAAAACCAAGGTATATGCATTGAAATGGTTAAAATGGGAAATTTTGGATATATAGACAGATAGATAATGATGATAAAAGCTAGCTAGCTAGATAGATAGATATAAGTAACAGATAGAATCACTTAAAACATAAAAAGGTAGTCTTTGCCATTAGAATTTTAGATAATGATGAAACAGGTGAAGGGAGACATGTTTAGAGTTCATTGCAGAGGAAGCTTCTGGAGCTCTCATGCTTGGTTTGGGTTCTGTCTATGTGGAATATACTCAGTTTGTGAAATTTCACTCAGCCATATATACATAGATGGATTATATAGATAGCTAGATACTATAACCTTAGATATGTGATGTGTGGATTAATAAAACCTTAATTTCTGTAATCCATTGTGTGCTAGTTTGAGTCTTTTTTAGATCCCAGAAAATTATGTTCTTAAATTGGTTTATTCTTCCAGGCATGGGACAATTTGACTGGATTGAGTTCAGTTTGGAGCTTTTGATTTGAGTACTGCAGTGAGGTGTGTGTCTCAGCACTCTTGCTGGAGTGCTTTATAACAGAAGAAACAAATAGAGACACAAAAGAGAGCTGTCCTTTACCCTACCATGTGAAAGAAAACTCCAGGATGGCCTGCAGCTGCAGAAAGACAGAGGAATCCTGAGAGGCTGACCGAAAGACAAGTAGTTGGTATTAGCGGAGTAGCCAGAAGCTGAAGAAACAAGGCTGGTGGAGAGATGAGCCATAAGCCTGATTGCCCACAAATGAGCTCAGGGAGAAAGTGAGCCTTGAGTGAAAGCAGAGACTGGCTACCATTTTGCCTTGCACTGTGGCAGGAATCCAAGATTGCCATAGCTGACCCTTGGTGAGTCAGCATCTTTAATGATGCCTTGATGTGGACAATTTCAAAGCCTTGGAAGTGTAAGATCTTGCCTTAATAAATTCTCATTATAAAAGCCAACCATTTTGAGGTTTTGTTTTTTTTTACATTGACAGCCTTTGGCAAACTAAACTTTTTTTTTTTTTTTTGGTTTTTCTTTTACTTGAAGCTGACTTCCATATCTGACTAAATTCACTATTCATGATATAGTTTAGAAGTTTCTAAATTTTAGTACTTATAAAATATGGACCTTGTGTTCTAGAATTGATTAAATCAATGTCTACTTAATAATAATAGTCAAATTTTACTTAATTTAAACTTTGATGGTACCTACACTTGAAGAAATTCCTTGACAAATTATAAGACATCAGAGAAGGGCTACTACAATAGACAAAAATCCAAGGACATGTTAAATGGGAACCTCATAAAGAACAAGAAAGCAAGCAGTGGCCATGAAACCAACATCCAAATGCACAAAAAGCTGGCAAAGATAGAGCAACATCACTTCATGCCACCTCTGCTGGTAACCATCTAGATAGCAGAGAAAAATATCTCTGCTTAATCACCATCTCAGTTCAACAGTCACATTTAGGAAGGGGACACTTGCCAAAAATGGTTTTAATGCTGCAAAATTTCCTTCTTTTTCCAGTTCCTAATACTCTGTTGTTGTTTTGCATTTGAAATGTCTCATCTTCAAGTAAGTTAAAAACAACTACAGCTACCAGTACTAGAATGGAAAAATTAAAGAATATATTACAGAACAAGTCAGTGAAAGGAAAGGCAATATAAACATTAGGATCACTGATAGCAGAGAAGAAAGAAGTTTCCAGTTTTGGTAATCAGTGAGCCAGACATGAGTTCCCTGAACATAGAGATATTTGGAAAGAAAAAAAAGATAATTTGCCTTAGGAATGGTGAGCTGGAGGATAAGGGTTATAGAGAATATTTATATCTGGGAGAGGCTTAATATTCTGGAGTATCTATAGCTTCTCCTTAAACATACATTTTAACTTGCATGGTGTTCTCAAAATATCCTTTCAGAGTATTGTGGGAAGATGGCATCAGATAGGCAGGCAGAGCTCAATTCTTTCACAAAAACAATGAAGAAACAGTCAAAAGCTGTCTGACATTGCTTTGCAGGTCAGCATTACAGGAATTTGCTAAAAAAATTCCCAGGAGGTTGAGGGACAGAGATATGAAGAACCTGAAACAACAAACATGAATTAACAAATCCCCAAGCATGAAACACATCTATAGAAAAGTGTGCTGATTAGTGCCACCTGATGGCCAGTCTGGAAATTGTATGGACAAAAACTGTTTTCAGCTCTCTCACTATCCTAACCCTTGTGAGAAAGTCTGTGCCCCTTTTGTGAGTGCCTGGCCTGGTTTTGATAACTTAAGCTGAGCAATTTTAAAAACATAGAATAAGTGGTATCAAATATCATAGAAGAGCTATGAAAAAAAAGTCCAGTGAAAGTAAATGGCCAGCAGAATAAATTCACCAACGTGTTCAAATGCCTAGGCATTAACAAAAAATAACAAGCAATAATAAAACAGAGGAAGAGATGGCTTAGCCACAGGAAAAAAAAAACAAATATCCTGAAGACATAAAAGATTGAAGACAATTAATCAGTGATAATCCCACAACTCACCTAAATCAATTCAAATCATTTAAAGAAATATGACTAAAGAGATAACTGTTAATAAGAAGACACTGGCCTTGCTTCACACTACATAAAGTCCTCAAAATTCATCCAAGTTATCCCATGTCTTTGCACTGTATTCCTTCTTACAGTTGAGTAATATTCCATTGAATGTATATACCACATTTGTGTCTCTTGAGAACTTTTTACAGTTCCTAATAGGAGAGAACAGACCAGTGTGTCAAGCCCTCAATGTAGTTGCAAGTAACTATGAATCATGTCCTTCAAAGATTGAAGACTGGTGGTCACCATGGGCCACAAGGGGAAGGGGAGAGAGGAATAGAATAGATGGAAGAAGGGGTATTTAGTGGGCAATGGAAGTGTTCTGCATGATCTTACAATGTTGGATACAAGCCATGTTAAATTTCAGCAAAAATTTATAAAAGTGTGGGGCCTAATATGTAAATGATAATGTAAATCATTGACCATGGTTAGTAGCTATGTTTCAGTTTTTGTACATCAGTTGTAACACATATACCATCTGCATATAAAATGTTATTAATATTGGAAGGGAGAAAGGGGAGAGGATGTTGTGTATATGGGAGTCCCCTATATTCTGTATGTGACTTTACTGTGACTTAAAACTACTGTGAAGACAAAATGAAAAAAATTTTAAAACTGGGGAAGAAATGGAAGAAAATGTCATTGTACATACAGAACAACAGATATTATAGTGATGAAAAGTGAAACTTCAAAAATATTTTAATATTTTTCATTATTTTTTAATATCCTAATTTTTATTTTAATTTAGTTTTAGTTTTTCTAAACTATTATATATTTTATTTCTTATGTTTAAACCCTTTACTATTATTTCATTTTCTTATTAATTGTATTTGGTGATGCTCTTGGCTTCATTTTTGAAGTTTTGACCACAGAATGGTAACAATGTGACAGGGGAATATCATTGTTGTGGGATGTCAGTGATGGGGAATACATGGGAGAAAGTTCAACTGGGCATACATGTAAGGTATATAAATGTGTTCAGATATTCATGGGGCATGTCACAGTGGGTAGAGATTCACACAATAAGCAAAAGAATATTGAAATCCCAACCTGGGGAGCTCTGCCACATTCTCTAATGGAACAGCAACAATCCCCTCAGTACAGGGGCAAAGACTAGTGAAGAAGGATGGTCCATTGATGGGTCCTTGATATTAATGACTATGCTTATGAGCCTTTACTCTTGAAATTGCAACTTAGCCTAGAGTTGTAGGGTGCCAAAGAATTATATCCTGAGAGTTTCCATGTTGTTTGAATGTGGCCTCTATCCAAGCCAAACTCAGCATATAAATGCATTGCATTCCCCCCAGCATGGGACATGACTCCCAAGGATGAGCCTCCCTGGCACTGAGGGATTACTACCAAGCACCAACTAGTAATACAACTGGAGAAAGATCTTGAATAAAAGGGGGAAAGTTAAAGACAAATGAGACTTCAAAGTGAGTCAGAAGGTCATCCCAGAAGTAACACTTATGCACATCTCAACAGGATCTCATAGACTGCCAAATAGATACTACCCCAAATTGTGAGTCTCCTGAGGGCTCTGGAGACACCCAGGCCCTATGGTCATGGCTGATAGCTCTGGAGTTTGGCGCCCTCCCAGTGGGCCCTAATTTAGAGTTTGCACTCCTGAGTGTCATAGAGTTGGACTCAATTGTGACTTCGCTACACATGCCTCTCTTGTCCCTTCTATTTGGACCTATAGTTGATGCTGGAGTTGGTAGGTGTACATCCAAGAGACTTGAATCTTTGGGTTGTCCATGTGCCTCCTGGGCCCTGAGCTTCAGTGGACTTGCAACATCTACTCTCCAGTTTATTGGACTCACCCAGGACAACTAACAAAGAGGTAAGGAAGGACAACCACCATACCAAGGAACTGAAAGAGTCTACAGCTGCAAGAGAGTCCCATCCATCAGCGTATGGAATTGAAGCCCTCTCTCAATTGGAGGTGGTGTGGGCATCACCATCCCAGAATCCTCAGGATTGGGGAATAAAATATGGACTAAACTGGACTTACTGGTATTCTACTATAGACTTATTGTGATTCTAGTGGTAGAAAAATTAAATAATTGATGTGGAGACAGTGGCCACTGGAGGTGGTGAAGGCAAGGAGAGGGAAAAAGAGGTGTAATATAAGGGCACTTTCAGGATTTGGAATTGTCCTGAATGACATTGCAGTGACAGATATAGGCCATTATATATTCTGCCATAACCTAGAGAATTGAGTGTGAGAGAGTGTAAACTTCAATGTAAACTATAATCCATGTTTAGCAGCAATGCTCCAAAATGTGTCCATCGATTACAATGAATATACCACAGTAATGAAAGAAGTTGTTAATGTGGGGAAAATTGGGAGATGTGGAGTCTGGGTCATAAGGGAATCCCTTATAATTTTTTATGTAACATTTTATGTAATCTAAGTAACTTTTAGAAAACAATAAAAAATATATTTTTTAAAAAAGAAGACACTAGGGGAACATACTGAAGAACTCATAAACATACATAAAGGGATAACAGTTCTGATGGCGATGAATAGCATAATGAAAGAAATAAAAATTTATGCTTGAAATATGTGAAAGCAGATTTGAAGGTGCAGAGTTAAAAATTAGTGATGTTGAAGATAGTACATCTGAAATCAGATGTGATAGAACAGATACATTAAAAAAAATAGAAAAAATGCAGCAGGCACTTCGGGAAATGAATGACCACCCAAAACACACAAATATATGAATTATAGGCATCCCAGAGGGAGAAGAGAACTTAAAGTGGGCAGAAGATGTGTTGGAGGAAATAATGACTGAAAATTTCCCAACTTTTTAAAAAGACATGATTGTAAATGTAAAGGGCATGCAGTGCATTCTAAACCATATAAATTCCAACAGACCTACTCTGAGACATAAACTTAACAAATTGTCAAATGCTCAAAATAGAGAATACTAAAAGTATTAAGAGAAAAGAGATCCATCTCAATCAAGGGAAGCTCAATAAGATTAAATGCTGATTTATCATCTGAAACAATAGAATCAAGAAGGCATTGATATGACATAGTTAAGAGATTAAAAGAAAAAAAACTCTCCTCCAAGAATTCTGTATTCAGCAAGTTGGCATTCAAAAACGAGGGAGAGCACAAAATATTCACAAGAAAACAGAGATTAAGAGAGGTTTTTTGGAATGGGACAGAGCATTCCCCAGGAGAAATAGGTGTCTGGTGAAGAGTGGTCTTTTTAAAATGAATTTATCCAACTGAGCCCCCTTTGAATCTCAGAGATTCCCCAACAGCCCAGTACTGAGGTAACCTCAGGGAGATGGGAGGGGGATCTGATCAGGCAGGTTATAACACTTAGCTAATGGAGAGAGAGAAACTAAGATAGAGAGGGTTTGGAGACATGTGCCTAAACAGCTTGGTTTGGCAAGTAGTTAGAAGCTTAAACTGCCTGATGGAAAGGGGGCAGATAGAGCCAGATAAGCTTTCTGAAGCCTGTTTAAGCTGTAGAGCCAGGGTAGCTCAGTGGAGGTATGACTGTCTTTTATACACAAGGTCCCTGGTTCAGTTCCTGGGTCTCCTTAGAGAAGTGATACAGAGTAACACATTGGGTTATCAGGCACCCAGCTGATACCTTATGATAGGGAACATATAGACAGTTAGTTTCTCCTTTTCGGTTTTCATGGATCTGTTATTTTTATTCTTTTAATTTTATAAGTCCTTTTTAAAATTTTATTTGCTAAAACCCAGTAAATCACCCACAGAAGACACAGTAAAGGGTGATTGATTGATGACCATCAGCAGCCTGAGAATCTCCTTAAGGGCTTAAGAGGGAAGGCTGTTTTTCCTGGATGATTATTATTTTTGTTGTTGTTTTTGTTGTTGTTGCTTTGTTTCTTGTTTGTTCCCATTTCACTTTCATTCTTTCCTAATTTTTCATTTACTTATTTTATCTATGGACTTTATTTCTTTAATTTCCTTCATCTTTCTATCTTCTGTTTTCTATTGTTTTTGTTTTTCATTTCACCTCACTTTGTTTGGCTTTTTTTTTTTTTTTCAATTCTTCTCTTCTAATCAGTCGTTCCAGACTTTTAATTTGTTTATTTTTTTCTCTATTTTTTCCTTTTTTCTATTCCATCATTTTTTGCTTATTTGTTTATGCATTTTTAATTTTTCCCCCATATTATTGATTTTCCTAGCTGTTGTATGGTTCCTCTTCTACCTTTTTTATTTTTATTATTACTATTATTATCTCCTTCTTCTTAACTCTTGCTTCATCTCAGGTACTAATTTTTTTTTCAAGAGAACACAGGATATAGAAAAAGATTAACTAAATGGATAAAGGAAGTGCAGTGGCCCTAACCCCCTTCAGCAGAAACCCACAGCTTTAGGAAGATAAGCACCCCCCATCCATTTCTCCCTTCCTCCCTTTTCTCCCTGGAATCCACATCCTTAGGAAGAAAAGCACTCCACACTTGCCCTTTTCAACTGGAATTTACAATTCTAAACAGATAATGACTCTTTTGCTCCCTAATAGCCCTCTGCTTTAGGAAGATAGGCCAAACTTGCTCCTTTTCCTTTTGTAATCCCTGCCTGCCTGCTTGCATAGGAATTTGCCTGCTTAGAGTCCCTATATAGACTTATGAAAAGCAAGACATGGGGCTCAGATTTTTTTGGAGACTTGACTGTCCTCTGAGCCCACACATAATAAAATTTTGTTCATCCACCTCTCAGAGTGTTTCTTGGGTTTTCATTTCACCTGCCACAACATTTGATTCCCTGACCAGGAAAGCCCAACTGAGCAGGTCCATTGTGCCTCCAGCTTAGGGCTGACAGGTGTGGCTGACAGCGATCTCTGAGTGAATGAGGTGGGTGCCATCCATCCTCTTAACAAGACCTCCTTCAGAGGTGGTCCCTGCAGGCTGCATCCTCACACCCAGCCTGACTCAGTGGGGAGGCACACTGAATATTGCCAGAAGACCCTGGAAAGGTAAGGCCCTGTGTGCCAAGTCCTCAGTCAGGCCCATCTAGGGACACAAGGGGAGACTGATCACCTCCCAAAGTCTCAAATATCAAGATTCCAGTATAGGGCAGACCCTGAAGGAGGGAATGCATAATCTCTGAGCAATTGGGTGTGTGATTGAGGAAGACAGAGCTTGCCTCTGTTATTCCAGTCTGTGACTCCAAAGCTTGTGCTACAGAGTCTGTGTGGGCCCTAACCTGTTTTCCACGGCTATGTTATATGGCATAATGGCTCAACCCAAACTCTGCCTGGATGCCTTAGCCAAGATGAGCCAAAGTTCTTGTGAGAGACACAGGCAGGCTGGCATCTGAGTGGCCTCAGAAGAGGCAAACCATTTCTTCATCTGTCTTGTGTCACTGACTCAGGGTGTGGACTTACTACTGTTAATTTCTGAGGGAGGGACTGTGTAACTTCTGAGCAATTGTGTGTGTGAGTGAGGAAGTCAGAGGCTTACCTGTTATTCCAATCTGTGACTCCACAACTTGTGATATGGAGCCTGTGTAGGCCCTAACCAGTTTTCCATGGCTGTATCATATGGCATAATGTCCCACCCTGAACTCTGCCTGGATGCCTTAGCTAAGATGAGCCCGAGTTCTCATGAGAGATGTGGACAGGTGAGCATCTGAGTGGCCTTGAAAGAGGTGACCCCTTCCCTTGTCTGTCTTGTGCCACCAATGCAGGGTATGGGTTCATCACAGTCAAAACCTACCATCTTAAACTGTATACTCAAGAATTTCAAGAAGGGATTTTCTGGAGATTATGGCATCCAGATGAACCCTGGCACACTCCAAACCTTATGTGAAGTAGAGTGGCCCACTTTTAATGTTGACTGGCCCTCAGAAGAGACCCTAGATATAAGCAGGGTCTGCACAGTGTGGCTGGTTTCCACAGGAACTCCTGGCCACCCTGTTCAGTTTCCCTACATCATCTTGGTCAGAGATAGCCCAGACTCTGTCCCCTTGGGTTCGATTGTGCATTGATAAAAAGGGACAGAGCAGGGTCTTGGTTGCACAGGGAACAGGGCTCTGGAAGCCAGTCATTCATCAAGGGTGCTTGAAAGAGGACCCACCCCCCCACTCCCACTGCCATATACTCTGGCCACTCTAGCCTCACTTCCTAGCCTGGGAGTGCAGGCAGATCTCCCAGAAACACCCCTACCTTCTGTCCCTCCAAGAACATCGACCCCCTCTGAGAACTCCAAAGCAAGGAGGCTTCAGTTGGCACAGCCCACATTACAGATGACCCTCCATAAAACACAAGCCCAGATCAGTGAGGATGGGACCATCCGCCCCAGGAGGCCTGTTTTGTACTACCAGACCTTCACAATTACAGAACTCTTAAACTGGAAGCACCACACACACACCCTACTTGGAAAAGCCCCAGGCCCTTATTGATCTCATGCAATCCATTTTCCAAACCCATCATCCTGACTTTGATGGATTCTGATGAAAGCCTGAAAGTGGCTGTAGGAGCAGGCCCCTACCGGCATGAGAGGCAGTGCCAGAGGCCCAACCAAACTGGGACTTCAACACTGATCAGGGACAGGCTACACTCCAGCAATATCAGGAAGCGCTCCTTTGAGTGGTCCAAGAATGGGCAAAATGACCCACAAACATGATGAAGACTAATTTAGTCACTCAAAAGCCCAATGAATCCCCAAGAGATTTATATGAATGACTTTTCAGGATCTCCACCCCTTTTGACCCAGAAGCTCTGGAAAACCAGAAGATGGTGAATGTTGCCTTTGTTGCACAGGCAGCAATGGACATTAAAAGAAATCCCCCCAAATTAGAAGGCTCATGGGGATGAACATCTCTCAACTCCTTGAAGTCACCAACAAACTATTCATCAAACAAGATGAAGCCACCAAGTGAGAGGCCAAGAAGCAAATAAAAAAACCAAGCCTCCCTACTGGCAGCAGCCTTGGGAAATCCTGACCCCACCAGACAAGAAGGGATACCTCAAAAAGGGGGGGGGGGACAAGCACCAGAAGGGTGCCCCTGGCCAGAGATCTATGTGCCTACTGCAAAGAAAGTGTACTCTAGAAAAATGAGTGCCCCCAAAAAACTCAGGCACACAGAAGGAACATCCCTAAAGGGAAATACTGACCTGAGCCCCAAGACCATCTGATCAGGCTGGCAGGGCTCAATCCCATATAGGGGTGACTGGGGTCACTGGAACTCAGCCCCCACAAGCCCATGGTCAAACCACAAGTTGGCGACCAGTCAATGACTTTCATGGTGGACACTGATGCTGAATACTCTCTGGTCACAACCCCCATCACCCCCTGTAGCAGAAAAACTGCTAATATCATAGGAGCGACTGAGGATCAGTCAAGCCAATGGCCTTTTGCCAGTCAAGAACCTGCCAGCTTGGTGGCCACAAAGTGACTCATGAATATCTGTACCTGCCTGAATGTCCAGTTCCCCTACTCGGTAGGGACCTCTTAACCAAACTGGGGGCCCATATTACTTTCAAACCTGAGGGGCCAGCAAGCTTAAGCTTCGGGACCAGCCTCACTCTCCTCATCACCATCCACTGAAGTGAAGAATGGAGACTACATGCAGAAGAAAATTCAAGTCAGAATCTGGAAAAACTGCTGGAACTTTCCCCCCAGGTTTAGGCAGAAAAAACCCCCCACCAAGAATGGCACAGAACCATGCACCCATCATCATTGACCTGAAGCCCGAAGTGGTCCCAGTCCAGTAGAGGCAGTATCTGAGCCCCTGTGAAGTACAATTGGGCATGATCAAACACATAGACTATTGAGAAAAGAAATCCTGATTGAGTGCCAGTCACCCACCACATTATTACCAGTAAAGAAGCCAGATGGGACCAGATACCGATGAGTGCAGGATTTATGAGCCATCAATAATGCCACTCTCACCTTACATCAAGTTGTTTCCAACCTGTACACTTTGCTAGGACAGCTGCTGCCATAAGCCACCTGGTTCACTTGCTTGGACCTGAAAGATGCTTTCTTATGCCTGTGGCTGCCCCCCAGCCAGCCTCTGTTTGCCTTTGAGTGGGAAGATCCCAGAACCTGGCAGAAAACTCAGCTAACCTGGACCCAATTCCCACAAGGTTTTAAAAACTCCCTACCCTTTCTGGGGAAGCCTTGGCAGCAGATCTGGCCACCTACTCCCAGGAAGACTGCAAGTGTGCCCTCTTGCAATATGTAGATGACCACCTACTTGCCAGTGAGATGGAAGAGGACTTCTGGAGAGGGACCCAGACTCTCCTACAACTTCTAACACAGACTGGGTACAAAGTGCCTTGGAGAAAGGCCAAGATCTGTTAACAGCAGGTCAAGTGCCTGAGGTTCAGCATCACACAAGGGCACCAGATGCTTGGACCTGAACGAAAAAGAAGTGATCTGCACCATCTCTACCCCACCACAAAAAGAAAGCTTCATGAGTTCCTTGGGGCTGCAGAGTTCTGCTGCATCTGGATTCTCAGGTTTACAGCCATGGCCAAACCCCTTTCAATGTTCTGGCGGGTACAGAAAAAGAGCCTCTTGCATAGGGAGAAGCTCAACAGGGGGCCTTTCAAAACATCAAAAGACAACTCAGCTGAGCCCCTGCCTTGGGGCTCCTGGATGTAACTCAAAACTTTAACCTCTTCATGCATGAAAAGAACAAAGAAGCACTGGGGTGTCTTCACTAAAACAGTCAGCCCCTGGCAAAGACCCATTGCTTACCTCTCCAAGCAACTGGACCCAGTGGCTGCAGCATGGCTACTCTGCCTGAGAGCCCTGGCAGCAACCGTAACCCTCGTCAAAGAAACCAACAAATTAACCCTCAGACAGGCTATTCATGTTATGGTGCCACACGCAGTCACTGCCCTAATGAACTCACATGGGCACCGGTGGATATCTAATCTCCAACTCACATATTACCAAGGTTTACTCTGTGAAAACCCTAGATTGACAATAGAAATAGTGTGTAGTCTAAACCCTGCCACTTTTTTACTGGACAAGGAAGGGGTTCCAAAGCATGATTGTGTTGAAGTGACCAAGGAAGATTACACCAGTCACCCCAACCTCCAAGACAAACTGCTTCCTTCCCCAGATCAGACACTATTTACAGATGGGAGCAGTCTCCATAAAAATGGGGAAAGGATTGCTGGATATGCAGTCATCACTACTGAACGGGTGGTGGAAGTGGCATCTCTACCGCGGGGATGGTCTGCGCAAGGAGCAGAACTCTGGGCACTGGTTCAAGCCCTGCAGCTTGCCGCCAGGCAAGCGGCAAACATTTACACTGACTCTAAGTACACATTCGCTACTGTTCATATCCATGAGGCAATTTATAAAGAAAGAGGTCTCCTAACTGCATGGGGAAAGGAAATCAATTACAAAGAAGGAATCCTCCAACTGTTAGAAGCAATCTGGAAACCAGACAAAGTCACCATCATTCACTGCCGGGGACGTCAGAAAGGAATGCACATGGTTGCTCAAGGAAACAGGCTAGCCAACAAAGCACCTCAGCCAGTGGCTGAAGGATCCCACGGAATATGAGTCCCAGAATTGATACCACAACTGTCCCTCTTAGGACAAGAAACGAATCAACTAAGTTATACCTGGGAAGAGCAGTAATGGGCCAAGAGAGAAGGGGGAAGCTGAATGCCCAAAGGAAGTTGGCTGCTCCTGGACGACTGGATTTTTGTCGTAAAAGGAGCCACTCTTGCCCTCATCCAGCAATACCACCAACTTACCCACCTAGGGAAAACTGCACTAGAAGTCTTCTTCAGGAGATACTACTACATAGCCCGATTAGCTTTTCTCTGTGCCACCATCAGCAGCCAGTGCCAAGGTTGCCAAAAACAACCCTCTGCTGGGTCCTCATGCTCTCACAGGTGTCCAGCACATGGGGACAGCCCCCTTTGAAGATCTCACAGTAGACATCACAGAAGTGAAACCAAGTCAGGGTACAAATATCTGGCAGTGATGATATGCACCTTTTAAGGCTGGGTTAAAGCTTTTCCCACTCACACCAGAAGGCAAAAGAAGTGACTAAGATTTTTCTTCTAGAAATCGTTCCCCAAAACGGGCTGCCACTGTCTATTTGAAGTGACAATTGCCCAGCCTTCATGGCTGCTGTAGTCCAAGAGCTGGCAAAAAATGTTAGGAATCAAGTCAAAACTCCATAGCGCTTACAGCCCCCAGAGTTCGGGGAAAGTTGAATGCATGAATTGAACCCTCAAAGGCACCCTAGCTAAATTCTGCCAAGAGACTGGTCACCCCTGGGTAGACTTACTTCCCTTAACTCTTCTCTGAGTTAGGTGCACCCTAGAACCCACAGGCTATTCACCCTTTAAAATTCTATTTGGATGGCCACCCCCAATTATCCAGGCCTTCAAAGAAAATCTCAAACTTCTGGGGGAGGCTAACCAAGATTCCATTCTTCAGCAGCTGGGGAAAACTCTAGCCCAAATACATAAAACTGTCTTGTCCCAGAACCTCATCCCCCTGGGACACCTGATGCACCCCACTGGCCAGGGGACCTAGTCTTGGTCAAAGACAGGAAAAAAGAACCCCTTCAGCCTTCCTGGACAGGTACACATACTGCTATCCTAGTAACTCCTACTGCTCTTAAAGTTGCAGGCATTGTCCCTTGGATCTA
The DNA here is from genome assembly GCA_026826555.1 of Tolypeutes matacus. Taxonomy (NCBI): domain Eukaryota; kingdom Metazoa; phylum Chordata; class Mammalia; order Cingulata; family Chlamyphoridae; genus Tolypeutes; species Tolypeutes matacus. The sequence continues at coordinate 1,273,711 of JAKSZT010053879.1, forward strand.
TCATTCCAAGGTCAAGAAGGCACACCTGAAGGGCTTTCTCAGGACTTGGGACTTATCCTGAGTGACATTACAATGACAGATATAGACCATTTTACATCAACATATAACATGCAGAACTGTGTGGGAGAGAGTGTGTTCTACAATGTGAACTATGGTCCATGCTTATTGGCAAAGCCCCAGATGTGTATATCTATTGCAAGTGATGTGACACACTAATGAAAGATATTAATGTGGGAAGTTGTGGGAGGTGGGGAATGGGAATCCCTGTAATTTTTGTGTAAGTTGGGTGGAGTGAATTACTCCATGTTCAACAGCTCACCATCATGCTGCCTTACATTAACACACTCATTCACCTGACATTTACAGAATGCCTTCCATGTGTACAGCAACATGAGAGAGCACTTTGGACCTCCTCCATGTCTTCTTGTAGCTTAGAGCTGGGAGGGAGTAGAAATGGTATCAACAAGGTAAATGCTGACATAGAGATGAGGTGGAGCTCCTATGAGACCACAGAAAGTCACCCTTTCCTGAGAGTGTTCAAATCTAAGAAGAGTTTGTAGTGGAGACAATGTTAGAAGTGAGTCATTGTGAATTGTGAGGTGGTGGGACAGGCATACTGGGAATTGTATTGCCGACTGGAGGATGTGTGAACAAATATGTCTTGCACAAGGCCTTAGAGATTACATGATGATGTGTGACTACAAAACGAGGGGAGAGTGATGATGGAATACATAGGAACAATATGAAGATAAAGATTTAATGACCCCATTGCAAGAGAAGCTGCAGGAATTTTTTTCAGTAATTTTGTCTTATATTCATTAAAATGGTACCTTCCAAGTTACTAAAGCTTCAGATACCTCAGAACAATGCTATTGTACCTATGTTTTTACAAACTTCTGACCTCATCCTCTGGGGCCAGGGGCTGAGGTTTCCCAGCTTGAGTTCTGTCCCATCCACTCCCAACACTTCTTCCCGCATGTTTTTCAAGCATCTAAAACCAATCCCTCTTCAGAGATCATATGAGCCACCCTCACCCCTGCATCTGCCACTATGCAGTTGGGAACATATCCCAGTGATGGGACAAATATTCTCCAAAGTCACATGGTCAACCAGCATCAAATCTAGTGCTTCACTTAGGATGAGATTTTAATCAGCAGAAAACCAAAAAGAGTGGCACAAACAAGGTATATATTTATTTTCTTCTCCTTATATATAGAAGGATCTAGAGGTTGGCAGTGCATACTGACCCTGGACTGCCTAAGATGGCAGCTCATTGATCATTTTACTTTCTGCAACAGCATCTTGGTATGTGGTTTCCACCCTTAAAACTCTCTCAAGATCCAAGATGCCTTCTGGAGCTCCAGCTGGAGCAGCAATTATGTCTGCTTTAAGATGGCAAGAGGTAGAAAGGAGGAAGGGCAAAGGGGTCCCTACAGTTGGGTCAGGTCCATCTAAGCAGCCTTCCCAAAGCCCACACTGTCCATTTGCTCAATCCAGTTCACCTGAACTTAGTCTGGTCACTCTTAATGCAGAGAATATAGTGGGTGAGAAAGCACCTTACAAACTGTACAGTCCTGGCACTGTACCAATTGATCTATTTCTCATAGCATTTTTGAAACATTACAGGGTTGCATTCTTTATTCAAACTTTACAAAGAAATAGCATGAAATAATTCTTCCCCCCACTCACATACTATATTTGTCCACCAGAGACAATGACTGTTAAATATTTCTTGTGTTTACTTCCAGAAATTTTCTATGCATCATACAAATAAGGTGTGTGTGTGTATTTGGGGTAGCTCTCTCAAGTCCAGTGTTGCCATAGAGAAATATAATGAAAGCCATATATGTACTTTAAATTGTCTAGGAGAAACAACAAAAAAGTAAAATGCAATTAGTCAAATTAATTGTAATAATCTATTTCATTGAATTTAATATATACAAACTAACATTTAATATGTCATAAATATAAAATATATTAAAGAGATATTTTCCCTTCTAAAAAGGGGGGGTGGTATAAGTATCAATATTAATATCAGAAAAATAGACTTTAAATGCAAAACTTTTATAACAAAGAAGGACACTATATATTAATAAAAGGAGTATTTATCAGAAAGAAAGAGCAATTATAATCATTTTTGCACCTATCAAGGGTGCTTGAAAATACATCAGGGAAACATTAGGAGAACTAAGTGGAGAAATAGATGCCTTCATATTTATACTGGGGGACTGTAATACATCATTATCACCATTAGACAGAACATCTCAACATAGGATCAATAAAGAAACAGAGACCTTGAATAATACATTAGATAATCTAGACTTAATAGACATATACAGAACATTATACCCAAATACAGAAGGATATACATTCACGCATGGATCTATCTGCAGCATAGTCCACATACTAGGTCACAAAACAACTACCAATGAATTCAGAAAGATTGTAACTATACAAAGTAATTTGTCTGACCACAATGAAATGAAGCTGGAAATAAGCACAAAGACATGGAAGTTAAACAGCACACTCTTAGACAATCAGTGGGTCAAGGAAGAAATTGTAAAAGAAATCAGTTAATACCTTGAAACAAATAAAAATGAAAACACAATGTACCAAAACCTATGGAATGCAGCAAAAGCAGTGCTGATGGGAAATTTTTTACCCATAAAAGCATATATTATAAAGAAGAAAGAGCTAAAATAAAAAAAAACCTAACTGCACACCTAAAGGAATTAGAAAAAGAACAACAATCTAATCACAAAACCAGTAGAAAGAAGGAATTAAAGATTAGAGCAGAGCTAAATGAAATTGAAAATAAGAAAGCATTAGAAACAATTAACAAAACCAAAAGCTTGTTCTGTGAGAAAATTAATAAAATTGACAAATCCTTAGCTAGACAAACAAAGGAAAAAAAGAGAGAAGATGCAAATACACAAAATAAGAAATGAGGAAGGAAATATCATCACTGACCTCATAGAAATAAAGAGTATCGTAAGAGGATAATTTGAAAAAATTGTAAGCCAACAGGATGGATAACTTAGAGGAAATGGACAAATTCTTAGAAATGAACAAACAACCTACATTGAGGGAGAAGAATTTGATGAGCTCAATAAACTAATCTCAAATAAGATTGAATTAGTCATCAAAAACCTTCCAACAAAGAAAAGCCCAGGACCAGATGGCTTCACAGGAAAATTCTAACAAACATTCTGGAAAGAATTTTCACTAATCCTGCTTAAACTCTTCCAAAACATAGAAGTGGAGGGAACATTGCTTAACTCGTTCTATGATGCCAACATCACCCTAATACCAAAGCCACACAACTAGTCACAAGAAAGAAAAAATATAGACTAATTTCTAGAAAGAAGCCCGGATGCTAAAATCCTCAACAAAATACTTGTTAATTGTATTCAAAAACACAGGAAGTGAGTTATACACCATGACCAAGTGGGTTACATTCCTGGTATGCAAAGATGTTTCAATATAAGAAAATCAATCAATGTAATACACCACAATAACTGATCAAAAGAATATCATTTAATATGTCATAAATATGTCCATATAGATTATGGAATTGCCATATGATCCAGCCATTCCACTGCTGGGTATATATCCAGAAGAATTGAAATAAGGACATGAACAGATATATGATCACCAATGTTCACTGCTGTAAAAAGTTGGAAGCAACCTAAATGTCCATCAACAGATAACATGCATGAATCTTGAAGACCTTATGTTGAGTGAAGTAAGCCAGGCACTGAAGGATAAATACTACATGGCCACACCATTTTGAATTATGCAAATTGAGCAGACTCACACAGGTAGAGTCTGAAAGACAGGTTTACATGAAACAGAAAGGGCATAGAGTGTTGTGAGCCAATGTCCATATGGGCAAAATCTATAATAAGGTGGAAGGTTGTAGTTTTGCAATGGATGGACATGACATTGGTGCAGTGATGGTATTGAGTTCAGCATTGCTGATCTGTGAGAGGGGTAAGTTGGGGTGGTTGTGTTGGACTCTCCATGGAACTGAGGCAGGCTCAAGGGAGGACCATGAGAACTCTGGATTTGCAGCTTTGTGGTTAAAACTACAATGTTGGGAATGTTCTTTTGTCAAATATGTCAGGGAAGGATTACTGATATTAAGTGTTAGATGTGGGGGTTGTGCATACAGGACAGGGTGCAACTGGGGCAGTCTTCTGTGGAACATGTAAGTGTCCAACTTGTCATAGTGTGTTGGACTATGGGGGAGACAAAAAACAAGAAAATATTAAGCTCCCATCCTGTGGAGTCATACTATGTTCTCAAATAGAGCAGCAAGAGTTTCCTGAGAACAGAGGCAGTGCTTAATAAAAGAAAACAGACCAATATATCAAGCCCTTAATATTATTCCAAGTAATATTGAACCTAATTCTTCAAAAAGTGAAACTTAGTGGTTACATTGGTCCCGAGGGTAGGAGAAAGGAAGAACAGAATAGATGGAATATAAGACATTTTTAGGGCATTAGAGTTGTTCTTCATGATCTTGCAATAATGGATACAGGCCACGATAAATTTCATCAAAATTTACAAAAGTGAATATCTAAAAGATAAATCATAACGTAAACCATTGATCATGGTCAGTAGCAATGCTTCAATATTTGCCCATCAACTATAAAAATATTACCATCTGTATGTAAAGTGTTATTAACAGGGGAGAGGGGAAAATGGAGAGGGCATTGGGTATACGGGAATCCCCTATATTCTTTTCATGACATTTCTGAAACCTAAAGCTTCTTTGAAGATAAAATGAAAAAGAAGTCACTGGGGGACTAAAAGGAAGAAAATCTCACTGTACATACAAGACAACAGATCTTACACCAATGAAAGACATAATGTCTAAATTTATTTTTATTTTTATTTTTTTTTTTAGTTTAAAATTTTAATTTTTTGAATTTATATGTTATTTTTAAGGCCATAATTTTTATTTGGTTAATTTCTTGGCTTCCATCTTTGGAGATTTTTAGATCAAAGAAGGGTCACAACATTGGCATGGAGGAACATTGGTGAGGTATGTCAGGGATGGGGATGCATGGGAGGAGGTTCATCTGGGACAAGCCTCTAAGGCATATGAATATGTTCAAGTGTTCATGGGGCATTGCCAAGGATGGTTGAGATCCACACAATAACCAAAAGAATATTGAATTTCCATCCATCCTTGGCAGCTCTGCTATATTCTCTAATAAGACAGCAAGAATCCCTGAAGGACAGGGCTGGTGCTTAGTGTAGGAGGGTGGCCAGTGCACCAAGACTTTGATATTGATGATTGTACTTATGAACCTTTTTTTTAAAAATTGAAAGTTAGCTTAGTATTAAATGTTACCTAAGAGTTAACTCCTAATTGTCTCCTTGTAGCTCAATTGTGGCCTTTTTTCCAAACTCACCATATAAATACACTATCTTACCCTCTGCATGGGCCATGACTCCTTGTGATGAGCCTCCCTGGTGCTGAGGGATTACTTCTAAGAGCCAACTAGTAAAAAACCTGGAAAAAAACTTGACTGTAAGTGGGATAGGGTAAATACAAATGTGTTCTTATTGTTGAGATTTCAAAGAGAATCGGGAGTTCATTCCAGAGGTTATGTATATCCAAGACACTTAAATCTTTGGTCTATCCTTGTGTCATTTGGTCCATGAATATCAACAGAGTTGCAATGCCTATTCTCCAGTTCATAGTTCATTTGTCTAACAAAATTATGATGATGGACAATACTCATCCCAAATAAAAGAGAGAGTCTGCAACTGCAAGCAAGAGAGTCTAGCCATCTGCATCATGGAATCTAAGACCCTCTCAGAATGGTCATGACCATTCCAAAATCTTCAGGATTGTGGAATGAACAATGGACTAAAATGGACTTACTATTATTCTACTATAGACTTATTGTTATTCTAGCAATGGAAGAACTTTTATCATCGATGTGGAGGCAGGGGTCACCAGAGGTTCTGAAGAGAGGGAGAGGGAAAAATAGGTGTAACATGAGGCCATTTTCAGAATATTGGAATTGTCCTGCATGACATTGCAATGATGGATATAGGCCATTATATATTTTGTCCAAACTTAAAAAATGTCATGAGAAATAGTGTAAATTATAATGTAAACTATAATACACACGTAGTGGCAATGCTTCAAAGTGTCTTCATCAATTGTAACAAATGTACCACATTAATGAAGGATGTTGTTAATGTGGGAAAGTGTGGAAGGGGTAGGGAGAAGGGTGTATGGGAATCCACTATATTTTTTATATAACATTTATGTTATCTAACTATCTTTAGAACAATAAAAATGTATATAAAAAAAGGTAAAGAATAGAACCATACAACACATTGAAACACTAGATGATGGAATATAGTTAACAGTCTAAGAATAAGAATGTTCTTTCATTATAACAAATTTATGACACTAATACAAGGTGTTGATAATAGCTTGGAATGAGATAGCTGATCCTGATTAAGGGTCAAAATAATGTTTTTTCCCTAATTAATTAGTATAAAAGAATAGAGTTCCACAAAAATATCACAGGGTAACACACATAGTCAAGGTGCACATACAATCATTTCTCAAAGTATTGTGTTTGGATGTGTGTGTTCTGAATGTATGTTGTATGTATGTGTGTTGTATATATGTGTTGTGTGTAAGTGAGTGTGTGCAGAAAAGTGCATTGTGGACCACAATTTAATAAAAGTATTAATTATGCTTGGGGTTGGCAATGATTTTTGGAAACCACTTAACTAAAGGCAAGGAAAGTTTACAGAGGAGGCCACTCACAATAATGGCAGAAAAGTCCTTGAATGGAGAACGAAGCATAAGAGTGAGGTATGAGAATAGGCAGAGTGGGAGCTGAGGCTCCCCCAGACTCTAGGGCCACAGACAGAGCAGGTGTTCTTGGTACACCTGCCTTGTCATGTTCTCCACATCACAGCCTGATATATCTGCCATTCCTGTACCTGTTCAATATATATTTGAACACACTAGGTTTTATATTTTCCTATAGCAGATGCAGCATGTCCCTCATTCAGTGTTCTCTTCTTTATCATTCTTGGGCTTTGAGTTTTGTTATGAGTTTTGAAAATCCAATGGACCCAACATAATTCTGTTTCTGTACCTCATAAATATGCAAAGGATTCCCCCAACCATTCTCTATAAAAACCTGCACATGCCCTGACTATCTACTACTTGGATTTATGTTTCTTCATATGATATATCCCTGTAGACATTATGTTACATTCACTGGGCTGTGCTACACTGACACTCAGATGACCTCAGATAAAAATTATTGGCTTTTATTCTCCCTGATGCTTTTCTGCAACCTCTAGTGGGCTCTTTGCCTAACTAATTCTTTGGCTTTGAATGACTGAATTTCTTCCTGGGCATTTGGTAATAGAGACTGAGGCTCATCTCCAGACAAGATTATAGGAAAGAGTCAGGCATTGGTCCCCTAGCTAGGCTTAGGAACCCAAGGAAGCAACCATGTCCATTCCATCTCAAGAGTGCACAGAATGAGGGACAGCAAAAGAAAAGTTATCTACAGCTTTCCTTTAGCTGCTCATTACTGCATTTCCCTCTAAGACACTCAAAGCCCTGTTGTTCTCTCCAGAATATTACTTTCCCTTTTTAACATTAGCACATTTCCTTGTTGTCTCACCCCTGAGCCATCAATTCCATTAGGAATGTGGTAAGGAGACAATGAAAATGGTTCCTGCTCACCCTGTTCCCAAGATACCAGGTTGCATCAGGAATATACAGCTTTTATCACTTCTCCTCCTCATGGATTCGGAAGTGTTTTATAGTTCTAAACTTCTATTATCATTCCCATTCTTTGAAATAAAGTTTTCATCACAATTACCCTGACCAAGTCATCTTCACAGGTCCCTTGGAAACCAAGTTATTGACTTGGGGTGAGGATAAAAGCCCTGTTGTTCTCTCCAGAATATTGCTTTCCATTTTTAACAACATGGATCACTGTGCTCCATGGATATGAAACTATAAGTAGTTCACCCCATGATTTGATGATACTTTTTTCCCAATCAATTAGGAATGTTCTACCTGTAATGCAAGTTAGAAAGTAACATTTTTCCTTTATTTAAAAATATTAACTAATTGAAAGATATATATATATTTTCCTCTGTGCAACATTATCTGAACTTAGCACATTTATAGGGATTTTCTATTGAATTCTTACAAAAATACATTCTATAAAAACTGTAACACTATGAATTCAATTCTACATTTACCAAAACAGGTGGGGTCAGAGGTTTAAGTATCCAACTAAAGCTTTGAACAAAGAGCCAGGACATTGCTGGAACTCTAAAGATGTTTCCAGTTAGTCTCTCAGCCAGTGGATTTCAACCATGAAGGATTCTGGCACACTGGGGATATAGGGCAATGCCTAGAGATATAGTTTTGGTAAGTGCCCATCTTCAATCTGTTCTGTTTCAAAATGGAACCCATTTTCTAACTGATTTTTGTTACTATGGTACTATAAAGTACTGAAGAACATCCAGTATAATGAGCTACACTAATTTTTATAATAAGCAGAATAGTGAATTTCCTAATCAACATAGTTTCTAGCATTAAAATTATACAAGCAATAAATGCTTTCTTAGCATTCTTTAAAATCTTTAATTTTTACTAATATTTATTTCATTTCTTCTTTCACTAATTTTTATTTATTAATGAATGTGTGTGTTTACAGATTCCCACACCATCTTATCATTAACAATTTTTCAATGATGTGGTAAATTTTTACAATTGATAAAAGTACATTTTTATAATTGCACTATTAACTATAATCTGTGATTTAACTTAGGGTTCACATTTCCTGTTGTGTAGTTCCATGAATTTCTTTGTAAGTTATATTATGTTACCATATATACAACCTACCATTTCCCAATTTAACCACATTCAGGTAAAGATTTCAGTGCTGTCAATTATGTTCACAATGTGCTAACATCACTACCATCATTACCAAAATATCCTATCACCTCAAGGGTAATCTGCATTTTATTTTATTTTATTTTATTTTTTTCACGGGGAGGTCCCAGGGATCGAATCCGGGTCCCTCCATATGGTAGACGGACTCCCAACCATTTGAGCCATATCCGCCCCCCGGTAATCTGCATTTTAAACCTTAACTCCCTGTTCCCTAGCCCCATCCCTCATCTTCTGGTAAACTACATATCAGATTCTGAATCTAAGATTTTTCTTATTACAATAATTTCCTATCAGTAAGGTCATACAATATTATTTTTTTACGTCTGACTTATTTCTCTTTACCTGATGTCCTCAATGTCCATCCATGTTGTCATCCCATCAGAACTTCATTGCTTTATAGAGCTGAATAATAACCCAATGTATCTATACATCACATTTTGTTTATCTATTAATTGATGATGGACACTTGGGTGGCTTCCATATTTTGGCAATTGTGAATAGTACTGCTATGAACCTCAATGTGCAAATATTTCTTCACATTCTACTGTCAGCTCTTTAGCTCTATACCTAAAAATAGGATTTCTGAGTCATATAGAAATTAAATATTTAACTTTCTGAGGAGCCACCAACAGCTGCTCCATTTTGCATTCACAACTGAGTAATCTTATTTCTCCGTAGTCTATAAACATTGTTTCATTTAAATTGTTGATAACTTTTTTATACGATTACTACTATTGCCCCTTTAACTATAGACGAGGGAGTAAAAACTTATAGCATAAGTTAGGTAACTAGCTCAAAGTCCCACAGGTGGTGAAGAGGAAGATATAAGGCTTAAATGCTGAGCTATCTAAAGTGAGATTATTCCCAGCGGCATCGCATATTGACTAGAGTGAATCATGAAGATAATAATAGTTAAACCTCAAAGTAATCAGGAGTCCTTTTACATTAAACTCCCTTTCCTGGAACTCTGCTCTCTAAAAAAGGAAATTCTGTCTCTGGTGGATGTATCCTTAAAACAAACAAAACAAAGAGCTTCCACTAACAACCCATGGTTTCCATAATTTAACACATCCTCTCTATGTCTTGGTATTTCAAATTTATTTTGTATACTGATGATAGTGAAATTGGTTTTGCTGGATGATTTAATTTTTTCCTTCTTTTAATTAAAAAAAAAATTTTTTAAAGATACTTAGATTACATAAATGTTACACAAAATCAGAATGGCCACTATGAAAAAGACAGAGAACTACAAGTGTTGGAGAGGATGTGGAGAGATAGGAACACTTCTTCACTGTTGGTGGGAATGCAGGATGGTACAACCACTATGGAGGACTGTTTGCCAGTTCCTAAAGAAGTTGAATATAGACTTGCCATGTGACCTTGCAATACCACTACTGGGTATATACCCAGAAGAACTGAGAGCAGTGACACGAACAGACATCTGTACACCGATGTTCATAGCCACCATTGCCAAAAGTTGGAAACAACCCAGGTGTCCATCAACAGATGAATGGATAAACAAACTGTGGTCTATTCACACGATGGAATATTATGCAGCTGTAAGAAGAAATGAAGTCATAAAGCATATGGCAACATGGATGAACCTGAAGGACATTATGTTGAGTGAAGCAAGCCAGACACAAAAGGACAAATACTGTATGAATGCATTACTATGAACCAAATATATTGTGTAATATATTGTTTGATTCACAAAAACAAACAAACAAACAAACAAAAAACAAAACAACAAAAAATTTACATGTATCCATTACATTTAATTGAGAAATGCATATATTTATTCATCTGTGTTTACTTTTTAGTTTTTAATTGCTTATGTTTTCAATTATTAAATGTACAAAATAAAGTTAAAAAAATTGTTACACAAAAAATATAGGGATTCCCATACGCCCCACCTCCCACACCTCGCACAACCTCCCACATAAACATCCTTCAATAGTGTGGCATATTCATTGCAATTGATAAACACATCTTGAGGTTTTTCCATTAAGCATGGACCATAGTTCACATTGTAGACCACACTCTCTCACACACAGTTCTGCATGTTATATGATGATATAAAATGGACAAATCTGTTATGGCAATGTCACTCAGTACAATTCCCAAGTGCCAAAAAAGCCCCTGTATTACAAGTGCTTTTCCCTCTCCTCACCCCCAGAGTCTCCAGTGGACACTGGCTCCACATCCATGTTGTATTTCTTCCATTGCCTGAATCACAACATGTCTAGAGTAGAATACCAGTAAGTCCACTCTAGTCCATAGTTTTTCCCCCCATCCCAAGAAGTCTGCGATGGTGTTGTCCACTCCACCTCCAAATGAAAGGGGGCTTTTATCCCATGGGGAAGATGGATGGGGTTATCCTGACTGCAGCTGCAGACTCTCTCCATTCCTTGGGATGGCCATTGTCCATCATCATCACCCACCAGTTGTCCTGGGTGAGTCCAATGAGTTGTAGAGTAGGAGTTGCAGCTCCACCAAGGTTATGGGCCCAGTTGGCACATGGAGAGCCCAAAGACTCAAGTCTCTGGATATACACCTACAAACTCCAGCATCAAGTATAGATTGAATACAAGGGACAGATGAGCCATGTGCAGGGAAGACATAGTTGAGTCCAACTCTGTCACTCTTAGGAACACAAACCCAAAGTAGGGTCCACTGGCAAGGCAACAAACTCTGGAGCTATCCACCCTGACATAGGACCTGGGTGTCTCCAGAGCCTTCAGGAGCCCCACTATTTGGAGTGATATCCACTTTAGAATTCTCTGAGATCCTACTGAGATGTGCATAAGTGTTACCTCTGGGATGACCTTCCGACTCATTTTGAAGTCTCTTAGCCATATAAACTCATTTCTCTTTACCTTTTCCCCCTTTTATTTATTCATTTTTTTAAAATAATCTTTTTTTTTATTTTTTTAAAAGATATGTGGATTACATAAATGTTAGATAAAAGTTGTAGGGATTCCCATATGTCCCACCTCCCACCCCCCCCCACAACCTCCCACATAAACATCCTTCATTAGTGTGGCACATCACCTGCAATAGATATACACATCTTGGGGCTTTGCCACTAAGCATGGACTATAGCTCACATTGTAGACCACACTATATCCCATGCAGTTCTGCATGTTAGATGATGATATAAATTGGGCTTATATCTGTCATTGCAATGTCACTCAGGATAATTCCCAAGTCCTGAAAAAGTCCCTGTATTAAAACTGCTTTTCCTCTCCCTTCCTGCAAAGTGTCCAGAGGCCACTGGCTCCACTTTAGTGTTGTAATTACTTCCATTGTGTGAATCACAATATGTCTATAACAGAATACCAGTAAGTGCACTCTAGTCCATAGCTCTTCCTCCAATCCTGAGGAGTCTGAGATGGTGATGTCCACTCCACCTCCAAGTGAGAGGGAGCTTATATACCATAGGTAAAATGAATGGGGCTATCCTGCCTGCAGCTGCAGACTCTCTCCATTCCCTGGGATGGCTGTTGTCCATCATCATCTCCCCACCAGGTTTCCAGGGTGAGTCCATTGAGCTGTAGAGTAGGAGTTGCAGTTCCACTGAGATTCTAGGCCCAGGTGGCACATGGACAGCCCAAAACTCTGGTCTCTGGAAGTACACCTACAAAGTCTGGCACCACATATAGGTTTGAATGGAAGGGACAGATGGACCATGTGCAGGGAAGACATATTTGGGTCCAACTCTGCCACTCTCAGGAGCAAGGATTCCAAAGTAGGGCCCACTGATAAGGCATCAAACTCTGGGGCTATCCACCCTCATATAGGACCTGCATGTCTCCAGAGCCCTCAGGAGCCCCTCTATTTGGGGTGATATCCACATAGGAAGCCTATGAGGTCCTATTGACATGTGCATAAGCATTACCTCTGGGATGACCTCTTGACTCATTTTGAAGTCTCTTAGCCATATGAACTCATTTATCTTTACGTTTTCCCCCTTTTATTCAAGGTCTTTTTCCAGTCACATTGCCAGTTGGCACTTGGTAACAATCCCTCAGTGCCAGGGATACTTCTCCCCGGAGTCATGTCCCATGCTGGAAAGAAAGTAATGTATTCCTATGCTGAGTTTGACTTGGAGAGAGGCCACATGTGACCAACAAGGAGGGTCTCAGGAGGCAACCCTTAGGCACCCCATAACAATAGGTTAAGTTTCAATTTCAAGAGCAAAGACTCATAAGGTTAGTCATCAATATTAATGGCCCATCAGTGGATCATCCTCCTTCACCAGTCATTGCCCCTGCACTTGGGGGACTATTGCTGCTCCCTTAGAGAATGTGACAGAGCTCTCCAGGATGGGAATTCAGTATTCTCTCATTTATTGAGTGATTATCCACCCACTGTAACAATGCCCAGTAAACATTTGAACATTTTTATATACCTTATATTTATGCTCAGGTGAAATTCCTCCCATGCATCCCCCATCTCTGACACCCCACACCAACGATCCTCCCCCACCCCAGTTGTAACTCTTCCGGGATCCAAAGCTTCTTCAAAGATGAAGCCATTAATAGCTGAATACAATTAATAGGAAAATGAAATAGTAATTATAAGTTTAAATGTAAGATAAAATACATATATATTTTTTAAAACTAAAACTAAAATTAAATTAAAAGATTGGGATATTAAAAAATGAAAAATATAAAAATATATATATTTTGTCATTTTGTCTTCCATCACTGCAATATCTGGTGTCCAGTCTGTCCCGTGGCACCTTCCCCCTTTCATTCCCTAGTGTCTCACTATTTTTCATTTTGTTTTCAAAGAAGTTTTAGGTCACAGCAAAGTCAGACACATAATACAGGAGACTCTCATGTGCCCAACATCCTCCCCCTTTCCTCCCCCCCCATATTAATATCTTTTTATATGCAGATGGTAGCATTGTTATGACTGATATACAAATAGTTAAACATAGCTACTAAACATTGTCAATGGTTTACACTGTGCTTTACATTTTAGGCAATATACTTTTATAAATTTTGATGATATTTACCATGTCCTGTGTCAATCATTGTATGGTATTGAAGAACATTTCCACTGACCACTAAATACCCCCTCTTTGCTGGATGATTTAATTTTACACTCGTTGATTTTTGTGATTTTGAGCATGTTTTAATATTTATAATTTATTTGGATTTGTCTGAATCATTGCTTCACAACCATTGATCATTTAACTTCTTAATTATGTTTTACTCTTATTAAAAACAATGTTTTAAGTGTCTACAACATTATGTTTTTAAAGTCCTATACATTGAACTTTATATAAATGTTCAAAATACTTTCCTTAGTTCTTCAGACTTTGTCATTTTTATAATGTTTTTGACACCTAGTTTTTAATGATCATCAGTCTATCAATTGTGTTCTGTTTTAATTCTTTGTATTTCTTTCACCTTAGTTTATGCTCATATAGTTATTCTATACTTTCTTCTAACAATCTTATGCTATTTTAATCTTTCCTCAAAGTCAATTTACTATGGTAATTAGAGTTAACATAAGAATTTAACTTTACTTTGATGCCAAAAAATGACCAATTGTACAAGCACTATTTATTTCAAAATCCTCCATACCATTTACTTTCATAATATAATCACTCCTTATTATACCAGACTTCATTGCAATCATTCTGCCTTGATATATCTATTTAGATATAAGTCCATTTGTCAATGTTTTGATAATCTAAACTTTAATACATATTTCAATACAAATAATGCTTAATCTCCTCTCTTTACTGCACATTTTTTGAAAATTACTAACCAAATTATTCTAGATAGAAAATTCTTGCCAATCCAATAACCATCCTCACATTTTTTCTTAAAAGAACACTGAATTTTTTATTGTGGGTGTCAATATACTTAGCTATATACAACAATCTCACAGCCATCCCAGGAATCCAGTGGTGATCATGTGTATTAGTTCCTATTTCTGTTGTAACAAGTTAATCCTTGTGGCTTAAAACCATAGAAATTTTTTATCTGTCAGTTCTTGAGGTCAAATACCAAACTGATTCCTATTTTGCACAAAATCAAGATATTTGCAGGGCTGTGTTCTTTTATGGAGACTCTATGGAAGAACCTTTTTGTTAGTTCTTCATTTTGTAGCAGCTGCACACTTTTCTTGGATCCTGGCCCCTGCCATCTTCAAAGCCAGAAAAATTGCCCTTTCAGTTTTTCTCACACTTTAGCACTCTCTTTTCTGCCTTTCTCTTTCACATTTTGGTCCTAGCCCTATAATCCAAGAAAATCTCCCTAAATAAATGTCAGCTGATTAAGAACATTAATGCCATCTACTACCTTAGTTACTCTTTGACATATCACATAACATATTTAAGGTTCCAGGAATTACTACATAGACATCCTTGGAAGACATTTAATAAGTCTTCCTTATCATGTGCAACATTTAGGCAAAAAAATTTAATCTGAAGCCTGTTATAAGAGTTACTAGGAAAATATGTGTAATCCCAATTTTAACATAGAAAGAAAAAATAAAGATGAGATTCACAAACAGAATGCTGAACAAAAAATTTGGACATATAAGAATATACATTACATGATACATTTATATAAAGTTTTAAAAGGGCAGAAATAACCTCTCCTGCTTGAATTCTATGAAGTGGTCACCCTGGGGATGGGTCAATTACTGGCACAAAGGATCCTTTTGGAACCTGGCCATGATTTGCATTTTTTCTGGCTACTGGTTTACAGGGACTATTTTAGTTTTTGAAAATTTGTTTAACTTATGATAGGAGATTTTCCCATATATATGTAATGGTTCAATGAAAGGAATTTCTTTTAAAGTCCAGCTGAAACTCTCTCAGTTTGCTAAGCTGCTATGTAAATACTTCACAATGGGTCGGCTTAAAAAGAAATCTTTAGATCACAACTTTGAGGCTAGAGGAAGTCCAAAATCATGGCACCAGCAATACAATACTTTCTTTCCAAAGTCTGTAACATTATGGAACTGACTGCCAGCAATCTTGGAGCACCTTGGTTTTTATACCTGCTTCACATAACATGGTTTCTTTTTAGGGTTACATTGACTACTGGCTTCTGTCTCATCCTAGTCATTTTTCTTATCTTCTTTAGATCTTATTTATAATGGTTAATGTGGAATAAGAATATTTCTCATTGGGGCACATAATTCCTTCTATAGTAAGAAAGTGTGGAATGTTCTATTTGGGAACCTTGCCCATCATATGCTCAACTCTGTGTTTCTGGATTTACTGTAAATAAATACACACTTCCCTCCACACTGCTTCCCACAAGCCTTTCCAGACTCCTCTGGATCAATACTGCAGAGGTGAAACAAGAGTTCTCCTGTTTTGTTAATAAAAATAAGCCATACAGGAGATCCCTTGGCTCACTTTGGCATCTGGAAGGAAAAGGATTCATTTTTCTTAGCCTAGGAATGATGACCTAGAGGTGAGGGAAAGGAAGTTAATATTTATATTAGAATGAGCCATGAAATTCTGAAATAGAATTTCCATGGGTGTATATTAAATATATTGTTTGGCATTCACCTTCTTCACCAAGAAATTAATTCAGCTGCTGAGGGTGAAAGTGGAAGTCTTGGGTCTTAAAGAGCCCCTATAATATTTTACTATATTTTTGTTAATAGATGTGGCAGATAGTTTACAGAGATGACAACAGTATAGAAACATTCTCTGAATCCATGTATTTTTCATGGAACAGTGCAGCAACTACTATCAAGAAGTGGATATATTTTGGACTTTGGATTTGGAGCTTGACAGCACTCTCATTTATTTTGACCAAGAGAATTTAGGGGAAGTGACAGCTTGCCTCAAGGAGCCTTGGGGTGTTTCTGGTTCCTTCTCAGGAACCCTGAGCCTGCCATTTCAACAGCCCCAGGTTATCTGCTAGAATATGGTGGTACACATGCAGCAGATAGCTGTTGTCTCAGTAAAGGTGACCCTAACTGAGCCTCTATCCAGAAAAAAACACAAGTATGTATGAATGCAAGATTTAAATTTTTGATTCACCATATTTAAAGTCATATCTGACTCTAAGGTAGGCTCTCATTCCAGAAATTTCTAATTTTACATTGAATCATAATTTCTGAGGGTTTGAGCCCTGCAATCACATCACTTTGTCAATTCCTGGAACAATACATTTTATGGCTTTCCACTAAATAATATTTTCAGAGCCTCCTTTATGTCTTTATTCCTCAAAATGTATATGAAAGGGTTCAACATGTATGCGAACACAGCATACATCACTGAGGCTGGTACACTTATATGTGCACTATGCATAGCAAAAGAACAAAGGTACAGTCCCAACGTTGTACTATAAAATAGACAACCATGAGGTGAGACACATAGGTGGAAAATGCTTCATATTTCCCCAGAGCTGATGAAATTACATGTATGGAGGAAACAAACTTAGAAATGGATAAAATGATGCCAAATAACATCCCATTACCCAGCAGCCCAGCAGCCCAGCTGCAAAATACATCTCTATGTGATTGAGGAAGGTGTCAGAACAGGAAAGTTGGACAATCTGATTATATTCACAGAAAAATTGGGGGATTGCCAAGTGTGTACAAAATGACAGTTGTAACATTGGTGAGCTTTGTACCAAAGCATACAGGACACTTATAATCCAGCACCCCAGTAGCTGCCAGACACAAAGTCAGTTGTTCAGGATAACCATGTAGAACAGGGGGTGGAAGATGGCCATAATGTGGTCATAGGTCATCATGGCCATAGGAAGTCCTCCAACATGAAAAAGAGTAACAAAAAGTACATCTGGGTGACAGCTTCTATAGGTTAGGACTCTGAACTGCATCTGTATTTCACTAGCATCCTTGGGACAGTGGTGGAGGATAAACAAATGTCTATAAAAGACAAGTTGGGGAAGAAGAAGTACGTTGGCATGTGAAAGTGGGAGTCAGTGATGGTGACTAGGATGATGAGTATGTTCTCAAAGACATTGATCAGTACATGAACAGGAACAGTCCAAAGAGGAGGGACTGCATTTCTGATTCCTCTGAAAATCCCAAGAGAAGAAATTCTAGAATTTATTTTTGAGTCTCTGACTCAATGTAGTTGGTGTGACTATTGATAAATAAAGAATATGACTATGGTGGGTGGGATGATCCTGCCTGCAGATGCAGGCCCTCTCCATTCCCTGGGATGGCCATTTCCCATCGTTGTCTCCTCACCAGGTGACTTGGATGAGTCCATTGAGCTGTAGGGTAGGAGTTGCAGCTCCACTTAGATTTCATGCACACTTGGCACATAGGTAGGCGGGAGGCTCCAGTCTCTGGAAGTATACCTAAGAAACTCCAGCATCACATGTAGGTTTGAATAGATGGGACTGGTGAACCATGTGCAGGGAGGACTTATTTGAGTCTAATTCT
>JAKSZT010053879.1:1297086-1335010 GCA_026826555.1 Tolypeutes matacus
ATCAGTCTCTGGGGCTATCCCCCCTTATATAGGACCAGGGTGTCTCCAGAGCTCTCAGGAACCCCACTGAGTGGGGTGATAGGCACTTAGATGTTCTATGAGCTCCTACTGAGGTGTGCATAAGAGTTACCTCTGGGATGACCTCCCGACTCTCTTTGAAGTCTCTTAGCCACTTGAACTCATTTGTCTTTACCGTTTCCCCCTTTTATTCAAGGTCTTTTTCCAGTTGTGTTGCCAGTTGGCACTTGGGAAAAGTTTTCAATTAGCAATAATCGTGCCTCGGATAAACTTCATTGGCTACGATACTGCCACTGCACAAAGCTGCCAGTTGGCACTTGGTATTAATCCCTCATTGCCAGGGAGGCTCATCCCCGGGAGTCATGTCCCACGTTGGGGGGAAGGTAATGCAATCATCTGCAGGCAGGATCATCCCACCCACCATATCCATGGGATATAAGCCCTCTCTCACTTGGAGTTGGAGTGGACATCACCATCCCAGTCGCCTCTGGATTGGGGGAAGAACTATGGACTAGAGTGGACTTGATGGTATTCTCTTGCTCACATATGATGATTCTTGCAATGCAAGATATTATAACAATGAGGTGGAGCCAGTGGCCACTTGACAGTTTTTGGGTAGGGAGGGGATGAGCAGTTGAAATACAGGGGCTTCTTTGGGAGTTGGAGGTTGTCCTGAGTACTGTTGTGGCAATGGATGTAGGCCATTTTAAATCAGCACACACCACTCAGAACTGAGTGGGAGAGAGTGTAGTCTACAGTGTGAACTGTGGTCTATGGTTGGTGGCAAGGCTCCAGGATGTGGAAGTTCATTGAGGTTGGTGGGCCACACTGTGGGAGATGTTTGTGTGGGATGTGGTGGGAGATGTGGGAGGTGGGCAACATGGGAATCCCAGTGGGTTCTGTGTAATATTTTAGGTAATCTAAGCACCTCTTAAAATATATGTATATATATATATATATATATATATATATATATATATATATATATATAAAATTTTTGTAAGCAAATACACATATATGCATATATATTAAAAAAAAAAGAATATGACTAATTATAAAACAGGTATTACTAACTATAGTAAAAGAGAAATTACTATAATTTTCTCTTTTACAGATGGGAATTCATTTCTCAATTTTGCTCATGATTTCGGTTGCATTTAGGTGATCCTTTGAGTAATCCCTGAATAGGGATTCCTGTCCCACTTTCAGATAATTCCCAAAGCAGTCATAGATTCTATAGAAACTAAGAGAAATTCATTCATTCAGTGGAGGGATACATATTGAGTTCTGACTTTGTGTCAGCCTCTGTCTAGCAAAGGGTATACGGTTTGGAAAAAAGTTTTACAGTCTGTTCAAGAAGAAATAATATAAACAATGTACATACACTCATAACTTTCCATATTATTACAAGTGCTTCAAGGAAAAGATAGTAGGTAAAAAAAAGCCAATAGAAAATAAATAGGCCTTGCTATTTAACCCTCAGGGTTCAAGCAATACCATCTTACAAGGTGATACTTGAATAGTGACCTCATATAAGAGAAAGAGTCACTAGGATATCTGGTGGAGTGTGTGCTCTTCAGAGGGAATGTCGTGGGCAAAGGCCTTAAGGCAGTGTTTAGGATGCTCAAGTTCAACAAGGAAGTCAGTGTGACAGGGGAATGAGTAAGGGGGAGAGTAACAGTAGGTGGACTAGAAAAGGTTAAAGAACCAGCTGCTCTAACTGCTGTTGAAACTTCAAGACACAGAGTTTTCTTACTCCACATGCCATAATTCTTGCACTTTGTTAATTTTGTTGCAAATATTTCCTGCCAAATTAAATGGACTCTTTTCTATTTCCATCATTAAGTTTACACCCAAAATCTGTATTATATACAACAAATATTGGAAATTATGAGTTCCGATGTCCCTACTCTGTGGATGGCCACCCCATAAAACACACACATGCAAACCAACACACAGCACTCCTGTACTTCCTGGGCCCTGATAATACCATCCTCTTCTTATGCCCACCACAGTGATTAGTATTGGAGTGAATTCAAGGCAAGCTGACAATATGAGCTTAACTTTTTCCAAAAGACTTAGAAATAGACACATGAATTTGATTTTGGCAAATCCCCTTGGACAGGTAAACCAAAAGCTGCATTTTCATGTGGTCTTTTTCTTCCCTGTGTTTAAAGGAACAAAAATCTTCTCAGCAAGCAAAGAGGGAGGATGATTCAATGGAATTGAATAAAAATATGAGATAGAAGTTCAGGTCTTCCCTGAGAGTCTGTTCTGAAGAAAACTTACCAGTGTTCTGGTGGCATTCCAAACCATTTATATCCTCTCAATGTCCATAAAAACTGATAAAAGGCCGAAAACTATTTATCCAAACAAAAGTAATAATATCTTCACCAAAGATGTTCACCACACCAAAATAAAACAAGCAAAAGGAATTAAGGAACACTTTACAAAAGAAAATTATAATAACAAACATTGTACAACAAACATTGGGAATTTTTAAGTGAACTTGTTGAAAACATTAAAAGAATATTAAATACAAAATTTTTGAATCAGATAAACAGGTTTTGAAGCTTGAATGGACTACATGTTCGCTGATAAACTTTGAAAAGAGGCAAACCATTTTAAATCTTAATATCTTCACCTATTGCCCTGGTTTGAGTTGTTTATAGACCCAGAAAATTATATTCTTATGCTAACCCAATCTAGTGTGTGTAAGCCTATTGTATGTAAATTTTGGTTAGAGTCAGTTAAGGGACCTGTAAATTAGATTACCTTTGATGAGATTGCTTCCCTTAAGGGCCCTTATTTAGATTGTGTTACATAGGGTGAGTCCTAATCCTTCTCCTGGGGTCTTATATAAACTGAGGACTGAATGCAAAGACACACAGAGAAAGAGAGCTGTCATTTTTACCCTGCCATGTGAGTGGAGGTTCCAGGTTTGCCTACAGACACAGAAAGACAGAGAGACCACGAGAGGCTGAGAGAGGCCTGGAATCAGCAAAGCAGCCAGAAGATGAAGAGACTGGAGAGAGATTAGCCTTATGCCTCAGGGCCCACAACTGAGCTCAGGGAGAAAGTGAGCCAGGAACAGAAGGCAAAGAATGGCCACCATTTTGCCTTGCCACCTGTCATGAGTCCAGGATTACCAGCAACCAGCCTTTGTGAAACAGCATCTCTGATGATGCCTTGATATGGACATTTTCACAGTCTCAGAACTGTAAGATTTTTCCCTAATAAATTCCTATTATAAAGGCCAACCCATTTCTGGTACTTTGCACTGGAAGCCTTGCCAATGTGTGTGTGTGTGTGTGTATGTGCATGTGTCTGTAGGTGCATTGCAGATCACAAGGTTAAGTGTATTTCTGACTCTGAGAAATGGTCAAAATTTTTAAAATTTCTAAATTAAGGCAAGAGTAGTTTGAAAATTAGGTCTTTTTCTGCTAATGAGGAAAATGTCCTATGAAAGGAGAGCCAAATTGAAGACTGATGTTGGAGAGAGAACAGGCAGCCAGTGTGGGAGCTGAGGTGCCTCCAGACTCAAGTGCCACAGGTGGAGCAGGTGTTCTTTCTGCAACTGCCATCACAGTATCTACATCATGCCCTGATCTAACTGCTATTCCTTTCCCTATCCCATATTTATCAGACCACAGCTGGTTTTTATGGGCCCAAACTGGATGAAGCAGGTCCCTCACTCATTTTCTTGTGTGGTCATCTTTTATTTATTATTCTAGGGCTTTGAGTTTTACCTTTTGTTTTGACAACTCCAAAGGGCACACTCCAGTTCTGGATTTGTTGTTGTCCAACAAACAAATTTCTTCCCAGGCCTTCCTCTCTAATATCTTGGAAAACCATGATAATCAGTGCTCTTAGTCTGGTTTATCTTTGTTCAAATGATATTTCCCTGAAGACTTTAGGGCATTTGCACAATTATAATGGTACTTTCAGTTCCCCAGGACAATGTATGATCCAAATGAACAGAGACTATACCTGCTTTGTTCTGTGTTTTCAGGAAGGTTTTTGAACAACAAATTTGAAGAAAATGTGAATTTGTGAAATAAAAAAGTGGCAGGGAGAATGAAACCAAGTTACATGTAGTTGCTACACAACAACTCTATTAGACAAAATTGAGTGGAATATCTAAATCTGCATTCTGAAAGACCAAATGGAAAATAACAATATTTGATATAATTGATGAAGATTAATAATTAAATAGAAAAGGACCTAGAAATAAAAGAATATACAAATATTCTTTGGATGGATGGAATAATGCATGGATGCAAATATTCCTGCTGTCTTGATTTAGCGATAATCAGGGTAAGCTAAACATTCATTATATTAGAAACAATGCATGTATCCCCAGTCCTAGTTTTTCTCCCTAGGTCTGGTTTTTAGAATGCTGGTGATGACCCAAGACTGATTTATTATATGACCATCTTGTATGGGAAATGACTATATCTCTAGGTATCTTTGGTCAACCTTAAGAGATATAGTGGAGAGTGGGTGTGGCTCAAATGGTTGAGCATCCATCTCCCATATGGAGGGACCTGTGTTCAATCCCTGGTACCTCCTGGTAAAAAGATTAAAAAAAGAAAAATATAGAAAGCACTTGAGCCACCAGGCCCTGTGTGTGGGCTAGCCACCACCCAGGCCTCATGTGCCAGTGCACCATCAGGCCCCATGAGCAGGTGTGCTGCCAGGCTCAGCATGTGGGAGCACTGCCAGGCCCCATGAGCAGGTGAGCTCCTAAGGCTCCACGCACATGTGTGCCATCAGGCCCATTAGTGGGTGCACCACCAGGCCCTGTGCATGGGTGCACCACCAGGCCCCATGAGCGGGTGAGCCCCCCAGGCCTCATGCATGGGTGTGCCACCAGGCCCCATGCATGGGTGCACTGCCAGGATCCACTGAACCATGCAGCAAGATAATGACATAACAGGAGGATGACACAAGAGAGAGTCAAGACAAGATACACCAAAAAAACAGAAACTAAGGTGATACAGGTGGTAGGACACCTCTCTTTCATGTCAGAGGTTCTGAGGATCAAATCCCAGTGAAGACAGGAGGAGAAGGATGAGAAGAGATGGCAGAAAACAGATACAAATATTTGCCCAGCAAATGGACACAAAAACAGCAAAAATGGGTGGGGGATAAAAAATGGATAAAAGTAAATAAATAAATTAATAAATCCTTTTAAAAAAGTATAGTGGAGTAAGATATGGACTCTAGCTAGTAGTAATACTTTGGTGATGCTCTTTCATAATTTGTTAACAAATGTCTCACAACAATGCAAAGTATTTATGGTGGGCTGATGTGTGGGAGCCCTGTATGATGTTATGCATTTTTTTTTTGTAAGTTCACAATGTTTGCTAAACAATTATTGTCTATGTATGTTTATATATGAATGATATACTTCAATAAATTGCTTTTAAAATGAAAATAAAAGAAAATGCATGGAGGAAACACTAACAAAATTCATAATCACATCCTACATAAAGATATATAAACCCAAATATGCTTCTACATAGGATGAAGGTGAAAGATATTGGATTCATAAAGAAGAATTATTTCCAAATAATGTCAGATGGTTGTAGAACCTTTAGAAATGAATCTAACCAAAATAGGAAAAGATAGAATAAGGAGAATAAAAATGTGAAAACAAGATGGGAATGGATATAAAATGTGATTTATAAACTCAAGTGACACAGAACTTTCTGAACTTGAAATACAATAGGAAAAATGCATGCAATACTGATAGACTTGATCAAAACAAAATTTATTACCTCTCAAACATTCCTTCTCAATTACATTTACACAGGGATAAAAGAACAAAATTGTGAAAATCAATAGTTGTGGAAAACTTGTAGTTCTGTTTTGAAAGAATATAATTAAAAATAAGAATAAAAACACTCAGACCCAAGTGTACAAAAGCAAACAGAAGTACAATTTGCAATGGAGAATGTTAATGACTCATAAACCAACATACATTTAACCTCACCAATAAAGGACTAATTGTCAGGTAAAGGTTTCAGTATACCCTTTCCCACCAAATAAAAAAATATATGATTTCTCATGGGAAAGGCAATTTGAAAATGTATGCCTCATGTGCTGATGTTTCAAAATACTATCTATCTGCATTGGACTAGAACTTTCAAATCAATACAGAAGTATACACAAATGTAACTTGTCTTGAAAATAAAAGCCCTCTCTTCACTCCCACAACTCCACTGCTAAGACCCCAATTTTCCCTACTCTTAATTATAAAACTCCTTGGACAGATATTATACTATTTCTAGATACACTTTATCTCTCACATTCCTTATTCTAATTAACATTCCATTCTGATTACTTAATTGTTAACAATGAACCCTGCATTGTTGAATTCAATGGAATCTTCCTTTTTAAAAATATAATATAAAAAGTATTAATTAATCAAGCAAGCAGGGAAGAAGCATGGAGTTTTCTTGGTCCTGGACTGAACTGAATTATCACTTAGGTGACCTCAGATAAAAGCTCTCAGTTTCCATTCAATCTGTCCCCATCCTGCATTATCTATTTGGCTTTACTACTTACTGGATGTTTATTCAGAGAGGAAGTTCTCCAGTTGGAAGTCTGAATTACTCCCTGGGTGTTCCTTATTCTAATTGGGCTCCCATGCCCATCACTTAATTGTTAAAAATGACCCCCTGCAATGGTGAATTCAATGGAATCTTCCTCTTTTAAAAATATAATAAACATAAAATACATTAATTAATTAAGCAAGCTAGGAGATGTCTCATACCTGGGTAGACTGAATTCTCACTTAGCTGACATCAAATAAAAGTTCTCAGCTTCCCTTCAACCTGACCCCATCCTGCAGTATCTCCTTGGCTCTCTGACTCACCTGGATTATTTCTCAGAGTGATAGGTCTCCAAGTGGAAGTCTGAATTCCTCCTTGAGTCTTTGATGATGGAGAGTGAAGCTCTGTCCCCAAACAAGGTGGCAGGAAGGAGTCAGGCATCAGTCCTCCAGCCAGAGCTAGGACCCCAAAGAAACTAGCATGTTCCATCTAATCCAATGCTGCACAAGCTGAAGAATAGTCACAAAGGGGGTATTTACAACTTCTTCATAGCTGCTGCTTAGGCACATTTGCCTCTTGTAATTCCAACTGCTGATCCATCATATCCCTTTGGGAAATTAATCTGAACAGAAAAAAAAAAAAAAGAAAAAAAAACTTCTGATTTTCTGTTCCCAAGGGAACAGGATCAGAGGTAAATGAATCCTGCTTTTGTTATTTATCCTCCATGAATTCTTCTCCCTTCCATAGATCTAACCAAATAAAAGCCTATCTAATCCTTAAAAATAAAATTTCTCCATGGCCTAAGACTGAGGAAACTATCTTGACTAAGTCCCTTGGATCTCAAAGCACTGACTTTGGGTGATGGCATTACCCTTTTTGTTGCCTCCAAAACTTTCCTATTTTCCTCTTTAATCAAGAGGAGGGCTGATATCATTTGACATAAAACCAGGGATACTACACTCTTTTGCTTGAGGAGGCTGTGCCAGAACAATTGGGAATGAAATGATTGTAACACAAATCAGGACCTGTAATATAATCCCTCATTTTTAAATAGTTTATTAATTATAAGAACCATATTTAGATCTTTTAAAGATTATGGCCAGTTCACAACAACTTATAGAGAATGTCTTATTTAATTTTACCCCCATATCCTTGTGTGGTGTTCAATTTTTTTGGTTACTGACCTAATATTATTTCCATTCATTTAAAGCACAATAAAAATCAAAATTTATATATAATTTGAATTTTTATGTAGTAACATAAATATACCCCAAAATTTTACATCTTTAACACTATCAACTTTACAATTCACTGGTAATAACTTTATTCACTTTTTTGGGCTACTATCACCATCATCCTTTATGTAAACTTTTTCATCACCTCAAACAAAAGCTCTGCATTCATTAAGCAATATCTCTCCTTTGCCCTTGCACCTGACCCTTTGTATTCTATAATCCACTATCTTTTGAATTTATCTACATCTATGTATTTAATGGAAGACAGATCATATAATATTTTTTGAGTCTGTATCATTTCACTTAAAATGATATATTCAAGATTCACCCATTTTGGAGCATATATCAATACTTCCTTCTATTTTATTGCCCAATAATATTTCATAGTATGTATATACCACATTTTATTTATCCATCCATTAGTTGCTGTATGATCATGATGAATCTACCTTTTGGTGAATAGTGAAGTATAATTAATGACATGGTGAGAATGGAAAAGCAGAACAAAGTCCAGACATAGAGAAGGAAAGCCCCAGCTATGGAAATAGAGAATACCCAGAAATTAAAATGAAGCATGGCAAGTGGGAGCAACATGTGGTTGACAGAATGGACAAGAGTAAAACCCAAAGGGCCCTCCATGGTTAACCATGCAAGAATTTTCTATTTGGGTGCCTTGTCCATCACAAGTCCATCTCTGTCCCTGGAGTAACTTCAGGTAAAACTCGACCAACATATAATCACCTAATCCCCAATATGTAAGTAAGCCATCCAAGACCAGCATATCCTCCATGGCTGACACACAGCTGGCTACACTGAAATATATAGCATTGCAGTGATCCAAATTTATCCACACCATAAACTTATCAAATAGTCATTGAAGAATCTTTGGCAGATGGAGATGTTGTAGGTAGCCTTTGGCAAGCCCATATAGGAGAATCACAAAAAATACCTTGAGGATGTTGGAACAACATTATGTCAAGTTTTGAGGTAAGCAGTTCTTCATTTAAGAAAGATCTTATGCTTTGCTGCTATATCCTAGTAGAGAAGCTTAACTTTGAGGCTATCAACATACCATGCAATCTCAAGCTGCCCATCATGAACCCAAAAGCTATAAATTTGGGCATACACAAAAGCACTACAAGTGAAAGCAGTATACAAAAGTTCAGATTTGAGCAGTTACTGAAACACAAGTGAATTGGATGAGCAAAGAGTTCAGATTCCATGGCTCTCACACCTCTGAACCTATACTAATGGCCTCATTGGAAGAACCCTATCATCAGCTGCTAGAGAAGAGATATATGGGGGTTAATTATTATTTGAAATTCCTCGAAAGTGGTTTCATCCTAGCATAAGGGCCCTGCTAGCCATGTTCCAGGTAGACTTAAAACCAGCAGGAATCTGTCCTTCTGAGTGAGCAGTGAAGGTTCTAATTACCATGTACATGATCTGCAATGTCCTTCTA
Organism: Tolypeutes matacus; assembly: GCA_026826555.1. Taxonomy (NCBI): domain Eukaryota; kingdom Metazoa; phylum Chordata; class Mammalia; order Cingulata; family Chlamyphoridae; genus Tolypeutes; species Tolypeutes matacus. The sequence goes on from JAKSZT010053879.1 coordinate 1,306,362, forward strand.
AACATTTTTCTCCATTTTGCTTCTCTCTCTGTCACTCCCTCCTCTTCCCCCCCTCACTCTTTGGTTTCTTGCTCCAATGTCTATGGAAGGAGTGGTGTGATGATCAGGATTCTGTAATTTTCTTTATAGAAAATAAACAGCTGTTTTGAATTGCTCCCAAGTGAGATATATTTTTGGTACATCTTTTTACTTTTACACTGCCTCATGCATACTCCTTCATGAAAATAACCCATCTGGGTCCATAATATCTTTTCAGGAGGACTGTTGAAAAAGGTTTTGAGGTTTCTTACCCCATAAAATTAAGAGTCAGCCTACTGTTATCTGTGCTTAAATTCATTCCAATAAGATGAGAACAATTCCCAAATAGGAATTTGATAATATACAACTAAAAATGGTGTAAATGAAAATAAAATCACCAAACCTGTAATTTGTGTCATTCTTACATATTATTGGGTCCAATAGTTAGAGCTGTAATATACAAATAAGAATTATGCCATCACTGATTTCAATTATGCCAGAATTATTAACATTTAAATGTTTCTTCTTCCATGGTATATTTTCTATCATGAATTATATTAAAACTAACCATGCCTTACACACTTTTTTTTTTTAATACATTTTCTTTTTATTAGATATGGAGCATCCAGTAGCAATCATCTGGAAAATATTTATTCACAGAATGATTTACAATTCTATAATGCACCACATTCATTAATATCTCCAATGCTCTCAGACAGGTCATTAAGTTTGGGGAAGTTCTCAAGCTCATGTGTAAGAGACAATTTTTATAATGTTTGTGTTTCCCCTGTAACAAATTTCACCATGGGTTTAGTAGCTGTTTTTAATATATTTGTGCTATTATTAGAGCAGTTGGGGTACCAAAAAATTCTTGCAGAAAAGAGAGAATTTGCATATATCCCCCACTTGTTTTCCTTATCATTACTATTTTATATTCCTCTGTTTCCTTATTGATCATCTGTCTAAAGGATCTATGCATTATTGACTGTGGTGTATGGAATTATCCTATTAGTTATGTACCATTATCTCTTTCTCCCCTCAAATTTGCCAGCACTTGCTTCATACATTTTATAGCTTTTCTGTATATATATATATATATATACACACACACACATGTGTATATATATGTATGTATGTGCATATATGCGTATATACATATATATATAAAATATTGTCCATATATATATATACTTAATTCTTGTCCTTGTCTTCAATTGACCCCTTTATCATTATATAGTGTTTTTCTTTTTCCTAGGCAGCAGGTTTATTTTTAATTATAGCAGTTATCGTTTACAGAAAAATCATACAGAGTGAGCAGAGTTCCTATATAACCCCCCACTCTCATAGTTTTCCTCATAATCAATATTTTACATTAGTATGGTATCTTTGTTACAATTGGAAAACCACTATTATTATTATTATAGGTTTAACTCTACTCCATATGCACATATACTGTTCCTATTCCCTTTTTTAACCCCTCTTTTTGTTTTAATTGTTATGTATTCTCTCTTCATATGCTGTATTTCCCAAGCCATAGATTATCTTTAACTTTTATGCACTTGAATTTTAGAAATTTTAAAATATGGAGTTACATACCAAAAATCTAATGCATTATCACTGGTAATAATAATTACAAGAAAGGTGGACATTACCAGAGATCTTAAATTTTCATGTAATTTCACCCACTGTTGAGTGTCCTTTCATTTCTGTCTGAAGAACTTGCTAAACATTGTGTTTTGGGTGGCACAAGAGGTGAAAGACTCCCACAGGACTTGTTTGTTTGTTTTAATATAGGGTTGCCATATTAATCTTTCCCTCTTCTTAAAAGTCTGTCTCACTAGATATAATATATTAGATGTGAATCCTTTTCTGTCAACACTTGAAATATTTCATCCTAATTTACCTTTCTGCCTTCTTGATTTCTGTCTTCCTGATTTCTATTGAGAAACTTTTGCTTAATCTTATTGGGACTCACTTGATCAAAACATGTTGCTTTACTCAAGCAGCTTTCAGATCTCTCTCTTTGTCCATGGCATTTTAATGTGTAATCCCAATGTGTCTGGGCATTGTTTTCTTTGGTATTTTCCACTATGGGGTTCTCTGGGTTCCTTGATTGTGCATATACATGCCTTTCATTACATCTGAGAGGTTTCCTGCCATTATATCTTTGAATATTCCTTCTGCCACTTTCTCTTTATTTGCTTTCTGTGTGTCTCACAAAGCATGTATGGTATCCTTGATTTTATTCCATATATCTGAGAGAAATAGAACAAAAGTGGTCTCTTCTCAAACTGAATTCCCTCTCCCCATCTGCCTCCCCCTCCCACTTCCTGTCTGGTTCCTATCTAACCTCCCACATTCTTGCTCATATCCTAATAGCAACAAGTTAAACCCCACATTCCTTCTTTCCCTACCTGTAACTCATCTCCCCAAAACCGACATCAATAAGGGTGTCACTCCATTATTGGGTTAGTTTTTATGCTTAAGGTTGTAAGCCCTTAGTCCCCAGCCAATGGGGAAATGGATGAGACAGGGAGGGAGGGAACTAGGACATTGCATCAGGGTCAACATAAATTCTTTGTTCTCATACTGAGTGGGCACTCACCCAGCTTTCTTTAGCTTGGGCATGTGCCCTTTCTCATGAGAAAGAAATAAATTTCTGCTGCTTCTAGTTTAATTCTCTTTCTTCAGAACTTTTATTTTGAATGAGTGGTCAAAGTTCCACAAAATTGGGGGCTCATCTGGGATCATGGGAGCAAGAAGAGACCCTCAAACCCTTTCTCTGACTGGCAGGACATCCTTCTGAAGTTTTATGGTGGTCTTCAGTGTGGGAGAGTCTGAGGTCTCTCCCTGTCACCAGACCCGAGGGAAGCAGAGATTAAAATAGACATGCAAAGTAAGGTCTGGACCATAAAATCAGGAAAGACTGAACTAAGAGAAGTCATGCAAGTCTGTGCAGAGGCCCAGGTAAGAGATTTTGTGTCTGGGGCCTGGTTGACTGGAAAAGGGGGACTAGTTCTGAAAGATCCTATTGAGTCTGCAAGATTGAGTGTAACATGAGACATCTTGGTCAAGATACAAAGCAGAAAGTAAGAATTAAGGGCTGGCAACTCCTTGGAAATCTCGGAGAAGAGGGGGTACTTAGTTCTGAAAGATCCTGTCAAGTCTGTGAGATTGAGTGTAAAATGAGACATCGCAGTCAAGATACAGGGCAAGAAGTAGGAACTAAGGGCCTGTAACTCCTCAGAAATCTCAGGGAAAATGGGAAAGACAAACTCTAAGAACAGCCGGCAAGAAACTTTACCAGAGGTACCCGAGAACAGTCCTCTAGGGACAAAGCTAGAGAATTGAGGTGATCTTCCAAAATATAAAGGAAAAAGTTATATATATAAAAAGAAAATATTGTTGCTTAATTTGGGCTAGAGGCCCCCTTAAAGGTAGAGCTGTTCATTGGCCAAAATAGGATTCCACAGAAAACTGGGTTTGTCAGACTCTGAATTGTATGTGAACAGGAAACCACTTCGAAGTGAGGAAGAATACTCCTATGATGCCTTCTGGCATCCGGACTCAGAACAGTACGTTCTGTCAACCGAAGAGGAAAACCAAGGAAACAAAGAGGGATAGCAAGATGAGAGGGAAGAAAAGGGGGACTCATGGGACCCCCTTCTCAACTTACTCCCTCCCTATGTGTCCTCTCCCATCCCACCTCCCACTCCCACTCCTCGTCCACCTCCTTTGGCACCACCATTTCAAAATTTAATTGACATGGAGGACCTGACTCTCCTCTGCACCCAACAGTCCCCTTAGAAGAGAACTAAGACAACTAGTTAAAGATCAAGAGAATTTTCCTCTGGAAAGGCAAATTAAACTGTACCCCCTTAGAGAGGTTCCCCTGGGGCAAGGGGAGATTGGGTTTGTGAACGCTCCCCTGAGTAGCGGTGAGATAAGAAGTTTTAAGAAGGAAATGAAAAAGCTATTGGAAGACCTTTCAGGTTTGGCTGATCAATTAAAACAATGTCTCGGCCCGAACGTTTACACTTGGACTGAATTAATGTCCATTTTAGATCATCTTTTCTCAGGGGGAAAAACAGGGACAAATTAGAAGAAGGGCCATGAAGGCCTGGGATGATAGTCACCCAGTCACCCAGGGGGGACCCAGAGGGGAGCAAAAGTTTCCCCTCCAGGACCCTAATTGGGACCATAATTGTGATGGTTAGGCTAATGTGTCAACTCGGCCAAGTAGTTGTGTCCAGGTGTTTGTTCCAGCAAGCACTGGGCTAATTGTAATACAAGAGCATTTATGGACTTCAATCACCAGTGAGTTTACTGCGCGGATGGCTGATTACATCTGCATCAATCAGGGAGATTACATTATCAATGGGTGGTGCTTTTACCCAATCAGTTGAATGACTTAAAAGTGGAAGTGATTTCAACATTCAGGGAGAATTTCCCAGCTCATTGTTGGACAGGCAACTTCTCCCAGAGACTCATCAACGACCTTTCATCGGGCTTTCATCGGAGCCCCTGGTTTGCAGCTTGCCTGAGGAACCTGGACTTGTGAGTCCCCATGGTCACGTGAGAGACTCTTTTAGAGTTCCATATTATTCACAGATATCTCCTGCTGATTCTGTTTCCCGAGAGAACCCTGACTAATACAATAATAATGCTGCTCATAGGGATAATATGAGAGACCTAAAAAGTATGATAGTCCAAGGAATTAAGAATGCTCTTTCTAAGAGTCAGAATTTAAATAAGGCTTCACAAGTGACTCAGGAAAGAGATGAGATTCCCACAGCTTTCTTGAATAGGCTAAAAGATTTGATGACAAAGTATTCAGGCTGAGAGATAACTGATCCAGTGGCCAAAAACCTACTTAAAGCATATTTTGTAACTAATTTATGGCCTGAAATTAATAAAAAACTACAAAAGATAGAAGGATGGGCAGGCAAGCTGCTGGATGAATTATTATCTGTAGCCCAACAAGTGTAAGTGAGAAGGAATGAAGAAGAGAGGAAAGAACAAACTAAATTTATGATAAAGGTTTTAAAACAACAATAGGAAGAACAGTCTAAGTTAATGCTATAAAAAGTGCAAACAATAGTGAATGCTTTGCAGAAGCCTACTGTTGGACAGGGCAAAAAGATTCCCCTCTGGGGACATGGTAATCAAGGCTGGTTTCCAAACCAAAAGGGAAATACCCTGCGTCTCCCACTAACTTGCTATAGTTGCAGGAAGGGAGGTCATATAAAAAGAGATTGCCCAGAAAAGGAAAAAGAACAAAAGATCCTCTCTCTAGCAGAATCAGAAGATTGAGGGGGTCAGGGATTCAAGATAGGCCCCCACCCAGAACCCTTGATAAATTTGAAGGTGGGGAATAAAAATGATAACATCACCTTCATAATTGACACAGGTGCAGCCAGATCTTCCCTTATTGCCTTATCTCAAGGGGCCAAGCTAAGTGAGGAGAAACTCAGTCTCAAGAGTAAAGGGAGAAAATTTTGTTGTTCCATTTATAAACCCATTGCAGATTGAATATAATAAAAAAACTATTTAGGACAATTTCTTTTCATCCCTGAGGCAGGGATCAACTTATTGAGCAGAGACAAGTCTGGGAATTGATTAAGGGGACGTGATTCTCTGCGTCTGTAATTTGAGTTAGGATTTTGTTCACTTGACCTAGAACTCTTCTATTTATACAGATCCAGAAGAAATTTAGTAGACTGCCCATGTATTTCACTTCTAGGTACCCCATGATCTATTAGCCAACGCCATAACTCCATGTATTCTGTGTGCTGTTTTGAATCTGTCTTTCATTGCGGTAGCCAAGCCCACCTTGCCTTTGGTGATAAACTGCCAATACTTGACTTTTACTGGGCCAAAATCCAATCATGCCCATAATGTTTAAGGATTCCAATTCCATTACAGCCTCCCCCTCCCCCCCAGTAATATCTGGACTGCAGAGAAGAGCAACCACAGAGCTCTTCAGAGAAGATGGAGTTAGTCTTACAAAGTTATTCCTCACCGTCCTGGTTAAAGGTGTATCCTCTGGACATTCCTGAGATGGGAGGGCAGGTCTCAAATGGTAAATCCATTCTAGCATCCCAATCTCTCTAAGCCTTTGAATCCCCTCATCTATTGTACATCACAGCAAATCAGGCATCTCAGTATCAGACATGCTAGGCCATCGTTTGGTTCATGCTTCAGTCAGCCACCCAAACAGTTAAAACCCTTTCTAACCCATCAAGCTACAGTGTTGAATCCAGAATTTCTGCTTAGTGGGCCCATATCAATAAATTCAGCCTGATCCAACTTTATATTCCTTCTACCATTATCCCATACCCTTAGTATCCATTCCCACACATATTCCCCTGATTTCTGTCTATATAAGTTGGAAAACTCATGCAGTTATTTCAGAGTATAGCGTACTTCTTCATGGGTCACACTTTGTATTTCACCTTTGGGGGCTTGTTGAGATTTTAGTCTAGTAGAGGGCCTCCAAGACAAGAGGAGTGGGGGATGTGGGGAAGGAGAAGGATTAGAGATGTCTTGCAAGGGCATTCCTTTGCATTTTCTTCTGGTGAGACAGGATTAATTTCTTCAGGCAGGGATTGGCAGACAGATTCCTCAGGGCAGACTGGAAGTTGGGCAGTGCATGCTGGAGTTTGGCTGGTACCTGCCTCAGGGCTGGAAGGAGGTCCAGACTCCCTGGGGCAGGCCAGAGGCTGGGCAGTGCAGGCTTCCATTTGGCTTGTACCCACCTCAGGGCTGGAAGGAAGTCCAGACTCCCTGGGGCAGGCTGGAGACTGGATGATACAAGATTGACAAGGTGTGGTCTCCACAGGGCAGGCCATCTCAGGTTTATCTGGTAAAGTCTCAGCAGAATTTAGGGTTCCAATGTCCCCATGAAAATTATCATCATCCCATATGTCTCCCCAATCCTTGGGGTTCCACTCCTTTCCAATCAATGCCTTCACTTTAATTGCAGAAACCCTGTGAGGTTCAGATTTTAGTTTCCTCTGTAATTCTGCTAATCATACAATGAGAGTCTGGGTTTAATTCTCAGATATCTCAAATCTGTGGCTACAGGAGACAAGATTTTCTTTCAAGGCACATGTAGAAACTTTCATATCATTCATGCAGCATTTAGGTTTCAAATTTAGAAACTTTAGCTCATCTCTTTCTTTTGTAACTGTATCCAGTGCATCTAGGAGGAGCCAGCCAACATCATTATACTTTTTGACTCCACAAATCCTGTTAAGGTGTTGAAAACACTCTCACCCAGATCCTTGCTTCTTATAAGCATGGAAGTAGGGGAATCCAGTGATGCTATTTTGTGTATCTGTATTGCCAGCTCACACCATGGACTGTTAGCAACCTCTTCATTATTGGAAAGGGAGTCATTAGTACCCCTGAGTCCAATTAGAGTAGAGGGCCCATTACAAAACTCCCAGAGCCACCTCAGACATCCCATGTTTAAGACTCTGTTCCTCAAGAACCACTCCCGGTACCAAGCTGTATTAGTCAGGGTTCTCTGGGGAAACAGAATCAACAGGAGATATCTGTCAATAATATGAGATTTTAAAAGAGTCTCTCATGTGACTGTGGGGATGCACAAGTCCAGGTTCCATAGGCAGGCTACAAACCAGGGGCTCTGATGAAAGTCCAATGAAAGGTACTTAATGAGTTCCTGGGAGAGCTGGGAAATTCTCTGAACGTTGAAATCACTTCCCCTTTTAAGGCATTCAACTGATTGGATAAAAGTGTCACCCATTGATGATGTAATCTCCCTGATTGATGCAGATGTAATCAGACATCCACACAGTTAACTCACTGGTGATTGAAGTCCATAAATGCTCTAGTATTACAATTAGCCAAGTGCTTGCTGAAATAAACACCTGGACACAATTACCTGGCTGCGTTGACACATTAACCTAACCATCACTGACATGATCACAAAATTAAGTTTAAATTTAATGGTTGAGGGAACAAAAATTATTCCAACCCCACCCCTCCAAAACTATGTGTTATGAGAGGAGAAGAAAGTATTATTGACCCACAAGTCTGGACTAGACACCAGAATAGGGGAAGAGTGGACATGCCTCAATTTGAGGGGAAAAGGACAGATAGAGTGAAGCAATACTCAATATCCCTTGAAGGTAGAAAAGGCCTCCAACCAGTAATAGTAACACTCCTGGAAGATGGTCTCTTGGAACCATGCCAATCTCCATACAACACCCCCATCCTACCCATACAAAAATGTGATGGGACATATAGATTAGTCCAGGACCTAAGAGAGATCAATAAAATTGTCCTCCCCTTGCATCCTGTAGTCCCTGACCCTTACACTCTAATGAGTAAGATACCCCATAATAGCTCTTGGTTCAGTGTAATTGATTTTGAAGGATGCCTTTTGGGCCTGTCCCCTCCAGAAAGAGAGCAGACATCTGTTTGCCTTTGATTGAGAGGACCCCAGAACAGGGAGAAAACAACAATTAAGATGGTGTGTACCCCCTCAAGGGTATACAGAAGCTCCCGATCTCTTTGGACAGACATTAGAAAAGATATTAGAATCCTTTCAGCTCTCTTCCAGGATCACTCTATCACAGTGCATGGGTGAAGTGTTGATAGCAGGACATGAGCACACAAGAGTTGCTGCAGCCTCCATAGAAATTCTAAATTTCTTGGGGGAACAAGGACTACGAGTATCCAAAGACAAATTACAATTTGTAGAAAGAGAAGTAAAATATTTAGGCCATCTAATTAGTGAAGGAAAGATACTATTAGATCCCAAATGAGTCTCAGACATTCTGCCATTGGGGCTACCCAAAACAAAGAGAGAATTCAGAAAATTCTTGGGACTTATAAGGCATTGCTAGTTATGGACTGACACTTAGGCTAGTCTTACTAAGCCATTGTACACTCACCTCCTAGAAGAAGCCCCAGACAAAGATAATTGGGATCAAAACAGAGAAGAAAAATTTCAACTACTAAAAAGGGCACTTCAATTAGCCCCAGTATTAGATCTCCCCTCCCTAACAAAATCCTTTCACTTATTCATTAATATAGAACAAGGGGTAAATTTGGGAGTTCTATTCCAGACTTGAGGACTAAAAAAGATGTGTAGCCTTCTTATCCAAAATTTTAGGTCCCATAGCCAGAGATTGGTTGACTTATATTCAAGCTATAGCAGCCTCTGCAGTACTAGTTGAAGAAAGCAGGGAACTAACCTTTGGAGGAGGCCTTATTGTGAGCATCCCCCATCAAGTCCATACTATTTTAAGCCAGAAGGCTGGCAGGTGGCATATTAACTCTCAAATTTTAAAATATGAAGCAATTTGTTAGAAAAGAATGATTTAGAGATCGCCACCAACCGGAGTTTAAATCCTGCTATGTTCTTGTGGGGAACAGGAGAAGTAAACCTTGAGGTAGGAGAAAATGACTGTATGGAAATAATTGATTTTCAAACTAAAGTGAGAGAAGACTTACAAGAAACCCCTCTGCCCTCGGGAATAAGCTTCTTTATCGATGAGTCCTGAGTAGTAGAGGGATAAAGGAAGAATGGATATGCAATAATAGATGGAAATAAGTCAGCTATAGTGGAAAAAGGTCAATTACCAAGTCCTTGGTTGGCCCAAAATTGTGAACTATATGCCCTCAATCAGACTTTGAAATTATTAGGGGGACAAAAAGGAAACATTTACACTGACTCCCAGTATGCCTGGGGAGTAGCACACATGTTTGGAAAAATCTGAGAAGAAAGGGGAATGATACCCAGTCAAGAGAAAGAATTAGTACATTCAGACCTGCTGACCCTTGTATTAAAGAATTTACTCTTACCAGACTCCATTGCCATCACACATGTAAATGGACATCAGAGATGGAGTACTTTCAAAGCTAGAGGGAATAAACTAGTCAATGAGGAGGCAAAAAGTGCCAGGGTAGAAGAACAGCTCGAAGCCCCAATGATGGTTTTAGTTCCTACCTTGCCTGTAGAAGTTGGCCAGCCCCATTTTAGTGACAAGGAATTAGAAGGGATAAAAGCAATGGGTGGAACTCAAACAGAAAGTGGAAAATGGTTTCTAGAAGATGGAAGAGAAATAATAAATAAAGCCATTGCTAGGGGAATCCTAAATCATCTCCACCAGGGCAGCCACTGGGATGTCCAAAATTTATGTGATGCCATTCTAACTCATTATGCATTTATCAGACTGTACACTGTAGCTTGCCAAGTAATAGATGGATGTATCATCTGTAGAAAAATAAGTAAACAAAGTTTGAGAAATAAACCCCAGGGCTCAGACATTTACAAAATATTCAAGTAGATTTCACTGAAGCACCCCCAGTAGGAAAATTAAAATATCTCTTAGTAGTTTTTGACCATCTCACCTCATGGGTAGAAGTATACCCAGTTCCACAGGCAAATGCTCAATTGATGATTAAAATATTATTAGAATACCTTATCCCTAGGTACTAACTCATTAAAAACATTGGTTCAGATAATGGGATCCATTTCACAGCTCAAGTCCTGTAGGGGTTAAGGAAAGCCTTCAAGGTAGATTAGGATTTTCCTGGCATCCAACCTCCTTAGAGAAAGAGAAAGTATGAACCAAGAGCTTAAAAAACAACTTATAGGATGACCCACTGATTTTTTTTTTTTTATTGAAGACTACCCTTGTGAGTCTTTGCTCTTCTAAATGAGACTTAGCCTGCAGTTGTGGGGTGCCTAAGGGTTGCCACCTGAGAGCCTCCTTGTTGCTCAAATGTGGCCTCTCTCTAAGCCAAACTCAGCATATGATTGCATTACCTTCCCCCCAACATGGGACATGACTCCTGGGGATGAGCCTCCCTGGCAACGAGGGATTAATACCAAGTGCCAACTGGCAACACAACTGGAAAAAGACCTTGAATAAAAGGGGGAAATGGTAAAGACAAATGAGTTCAAGTGGCTAAGAGACTTCAAAGAGAGTCTGGAGGTCATCCCAGAGGTAACTCTTACGCACACCACAGTAGGAGCTCATAGAACATCTAAGTGCCTATCACCCCACTCAGTGGGGTTCCTGAGAGCTCTGGAGACACCCTGGTCCTATATAAGGGGGGATAGCCCCAGAGACTGATGCCTTATCAGTGGGTTCTATTTTGGAATCTGTGCTCCTGAGAGTGACAGAATTAGACTCAAATAAGTCCTCCCTGCACATGGTTCACCAGTCCCTTCTATTTAAACCTATATGTGATGCTGGAGTTTTTAGGTATACTTCCAGAGACTGGAGACTCCCACCTACCTATGTGCCAGGTGTGCATGAAACCTAGGTGGAGCTGCAACTCCTACCCTACAGCTCAAAGGACTCATCCAAGTCACCTGGTGAGGAGATAACGATGGGCAATGGCCATCCCAGGGAATGGAGAGGGCCTGCATCTGCAGGCAGGATCATCCCACCCACCATATCCATGGGATATAAGCCTTCTCTCACTTGGAGTTGGGGTGGACATCACCATCCCAGTCCCCTCAGGATTGGGGGAAGAACTATGGACTAGAGTGGACTTGATGGTATTCTCTTGTTCACATATGGTGATTCTAGCAATGCAAGATATTATAACAATGAGGTGGAGCCAGTGGCCACTTGACACTTTTGGGGTAGGGAGGGGATGAACAGTTGAAATACAGGGGCTTATTTGGGAGTTGGAGGTTGTCCTGAGTACTGTTGTGGCAATGGATGTAGGCCATTTTAAATCAGCACACACCACTCAGAACTGAGTGGGAGAGAGTGTGGTCTACAGTGTGAACTGTGGTCTATGGTTGGTGGCAAGGCTCCAGGATGTGTAAGTTCATTGAGGGTGGTGGGCCACACTTGTGGGAGATGTTTGTATGGGATGTGGTGGGAGGTGTGGGAGGTGGGCAACATGGGAATCCCAGTGGGTTCCATGTAATATTTTGGGTAATCTAAGCACCTCTTAAAATATATGTGTATATATATATAAATAACATTTTTGTAAGCAAATACACATATATGCATATATATTTATATATCATTTTGCAAATGTTTGTATGTATTGTGAGAATTTTGATTTTTACCCACAATAAAAATAAATTTAAAAAAAATAAAATAAAAATAAAAATAAACAAAAACAAAACAAAACAAAAAAAAAACAACTTACCAAACTGATGCTAGAAACTAGTTTGCCTTGGACTAAATGTCTCCCCCTCACACTATTAAGAGTTAGAGTAAAACCTAGAAGGGACCTATGTCTGTGCCCATATGAAATCCTGTTTGGGCACCCTTATCCTACTTAAATGGGATTTCACTTTCAATGGGAAAGCAAAGATAGATTTTTAAGAAAATATGTACACTCTTTTGCTTTTACTCTTTCCTCCCTACAGAGAAAAGCCTTGATTGTCCAAACTCCTTCTCCTGGATTTCCAGCCCACAATTCCAACCTAAAACCTGGGTCCTCATCTGCACCTGGAAAGAAGATAAGCTGATCCCTAGCTGGGAGAGTCCATTTCAGGTTTTATTAACCACAGACACCGTTGTAAGAATTGTGGAGAAAGGCTGACCTCATTATACCTGTGTCAAGGGGCTCATATCCTCTCCAACATCTGAGCCTGAGACACCTCCCTGCTGGACTGTGACCACAAATAAGCAAAACCCATTACACCTAACCTTCAGACATTCTAAGCCTTAACTCTTCCAACATGGGTCCCCTTTTGCTCCTGCTCTTGCTCAGCCTTTTGTGTAAACAGTCCCTCATTTATACAACCATAACAGTCACTGAAGGAATTAGTTCTCAAGTTATCCAGCTTGATATCTGTGCTCTAGAAGGAGGCTATCCTTCTTGTAAAAGCCTAAAGGACCAAAGAGCTTTGAGCTCCTCCAACAAATATCTATACCCAGAATCTAAAGAAAAGGGGTGGGAAAGAGATCCATGCTGGGCATGGCAGGATGTTTGGTGGAACACACATTTCAGAGGTTGGACCTTGCCCCAACAACATTGGTGCCCTGAAGGTTCCTGGAATATAGTGTATGGATCTGTAGATGAAACTTCACATGGGAACTGCACCTCACTTAGACCATTAACATTCTCCAAAGGAACTGCTACCAGTGAATGCCAAATAAACAAATGCAACCCTCTCACCATTGTACTGTCAGGGCCAATAGACAACAAGTACAATCACACCTTTGGAATTGGAGTAGATGTCACTGGCAAAGACCTGCTAGCTAGGTTCAGGATTCTAATAACCCCACCCCAAACTAGTACTTCAAACCCAGACCCCACCCCCACTAAACTGGAACTCCAACTCCCTACTAAAACCCCAAATATCAAAGTTATGACAATTAAGAGTGTGAGAGTTTACAAGTAGAAATAAAATATAGTGAACCAAATGCTTGGTGGGAATGGGTAAGATATACCATACATAGTTTGGGAAAGAGCGATTGCTATGCTTGTACCACTGGCTCTCCAGGTGCCCAAATAGATCCATTCCCCCTGGGAATGAGAAATCACCCGGCAGAATTTTAATGTGTAGTCTTTCTTTACCTCAGCTCCACGGACCAGAGCAACTGCAGTGCCTTGGCTGCCCTGTTCCCTCCAACAAGGAGGAATGGAAATAAAGGAATTTTCTGGCAAGGGCAAGCTTCTGGAATCACACCACATGGCTCTCATGGTATGTGCATAAGAAACCAGTCTCCCACTTAACCTGTGCACAGACGTGGAATGTCATTGAGGATTATTGTTACCACAGCCTAACAGTGTCAAGGGAAGACCTCTGGTGGTCATGTGGGGGGACTACACTAAAACAAACTTATTGACTGGCATGGGACATGTGCCTTAGTACAGCTCACCATCCCTTTCACTATGGCATATCTGAACCAACCCCCCGAACAAAAGCCAACACAAGATCTTACCATAAGCGAGAGATCCCTGAAGGATCCTTTGATAATAATGTCTATATAGATGCTATTGGAGTCCCAAGAGGAGTTCCCGATAAATACAAGGCCCATAGTCAGATTGCCTCAGGTTTTGAATCCCTTTTATTCAGGTGGGTTGCTGTAAACAAAAATGTAGATTGGATCAATTTCATTTACTATAATCAACAAAGATTCATAAATTACACTAAAGATGCTATACAAGGTCTTTCTCAACAATTAAATGAAACCTGCAGTTTGGCCTGGGAAAATAGGTTATTATTAAATATGATGTTAGCAGAAAAAGGAGGAGTCTGTGGAATGATAGGAGAAAGCTGCTGTTCTTATATCCCAAATAATACTGCCCCAGATGAGTCAGTCACCCAAACATTACAAGGTCTCACAGCCTTATCTGAAGAGTTAGCCAAAAATGCCAGAGAAGACACAGACCCATGAACCAGTTGGTTTAATCCCCTCTTTTCTAGGCCTTGGTTTCGAATTATAACTATCATAGTCGGGATCTTTGGTATACTCATTATCTTATCCTGTTTTGTCCCTTGTTTTCACTCTCTAATCCAATGAACCGTCCAAAAATGTATATAGTTCCCCTAGGGAAGAACAGGCAATCCAAACCCATGATGTTGACTAAACAAGCACCCACCAATTACTTAAATCTAGAGGAAATATCTAAATCCCCATACAATGAGTGGTGTGAGAAAAGACCAATAAACTCTAAAAAGAAGAGGGGTATTTGAGAAAAATAGAATAAAGGTGGTCTCTTCTCAAACTGAATTCCCTGCTCCCCATCTACCTCACCCTCCTACATTCCTGTCTGTGTCCTATTTAAAACTCCCACATTCTTGCTGGAATCTAAATCACAACAAGTTGAACCCCACATTCTTACTTTCCCATCCTGTAGCTCATCTCCCTAAAATGCACATCAGTAAGGGTGTTGCTCCATGATTGGGCTAGTTTTTGTTTTTTTATTTTTGTTTTTTTTTTTAATTTATTTATTTTTTATTGTGGGTAAAAATCAAAATTTTCACAATACATACCACTATTTGTAAAATGATATATAAATATATATGCATATATGTGCATTTGCTTACAAAAATAGTCCCCTCAGGATTGGGGGAAGAACTATGAGTTAGAGTGGACTTGATGGTATTCTGTTGTACACATATGGTGATTCTAGCAATGGAAGAAATTATAACAATGAGGTGGAGTCAGTGGCCATTTGACACTTTTGGGGCAGGGAGGGGACGAGTAGTTGAAATACAGGGGCTTCTTTGGGATTTGGAGGTTGTTCTGAGTACCGTTGTGGCAACGGATGTAGGCCATTTTAAATCAGCACACACCACTCAGAACTGTGTGGGAGAGAGTGTGGTCTATGGTTGGTGGCAAGGCCCCAGGATGTGTAAATCCATTGAGGGTGGTGGGCCACACTTGTGGGAGATGTTTGTGTGGGATGTGGTGGGAGGTGTGGGAGGTGGGCAACATGGGAATCCCAGTGGGTTCCGTGTAATATTTGGGGTAATCTAAGCACCTCTTAAAATATATTTTTATATATATGGGCTAGTTTTTGTGCTTAAGATTATAAGCCCTTAGTCCCTGGTCAATGGGGAAATGGGTGAGGCAGGGAGGGAGGGAACTGGGACATTGTGTCAGGGTCAACCTGTATTATTTGTTCTCACACTGAGCATGTGCGCTCAACCTGCTTTCGTTAGCCTGGGCGTGCGCCCTTTCTCTTGAGAAAGAAATGCATTATTGCTGCTTCTAGTCCAATTCTCTTTCTTCAGAACTTTTTTTTGAGTGAGTGGTCATGGTTCCACACAGTTGTATTCTCACAGAATGCCCAAGAGGTGCTGACCTGGGCCATCTAGCCAGCTCTACTTCAGTTTGAAGATATTCTGCTTGGCAACATGCCTGGTGTGGAAGCTGCAAGGTGAGTGAAACAAAATTCATGAGCAGGTAGTCATAGCTGTGTGATATGGCTTTCCATTTCTTTTGAATAGCTCCAAGTAAAATGTAAAATGAAGAAAATAATGTATCTGTATCCTTTATTATATTAAGGAGAAAAGGCAAAGGAATGTGGCTTCTTAACCCTGTCATGGTCACCGCAAATATGGAGTTCAGCCAAGAGAAAGAGATCTAGTAGAATCACCAGATATAAAAGCACTTGGGTCTGAAACAGGTCACGATCCCTTTCGACAATACCAGGTGATATCCAGGAGTAAGAACTTGTGCTCATCTGAGTTTCACTGTCAGGAAAATATTTTATCTTGTTTTTAAACCTGATTACAACTTTTGAAAAGTAAGCAGAGAATGATTGTTTTCCTCTAACTGACACATTTTCAGGAAAGCAAGTATCCCAGATGCACCAATTGAATGTTTCCTGTGAGGGGATGATTTTGGCCTCAATCATTGACCTGCAACTTTATCCTCATGCTGTTGGATAGAAATGTGCAGGTTTAGTTGAATTTCTGACTTAAAGGGGACCTGGCAGGTTTTGCAGTGAAATGTCAGGTACCCTATTCCCAGCCCCTTATGGCCAATCTGCCTCTAGTATCTTGATCAGGGTTCTAGGAATGGGATTCATTGGGCCAACCTTGAGAACTGAGCTCTAACTCTGATCTTGCATTTTGATCCTGACTTGTGTGCCTCTAGCCTGAAGGTAAGTTCCCTGGCAGTTTGTAGAATGAATGATAAGGTGAATTTTTGTGAGTGCTCTGAATGTGGAATGCTTTGTGTTCTTCTGATTCCCAGAGTGCAACTGGAGCTGCATTTGTGCTCTTGGAAGGCAAAGTGGCTGTTCCCAGAGGTGGCAGGGTTGTTATGTCAGATTTGAGGAGAAACTAGCTCCTTCCTGAGCCTGACAGTGCTCGTGACTTTTACATTCCTTTCAAAATTTCAGTCCATTTAATTCTAAAGAGGATCTCCATGCTCCCACCCCATGAAACTCCCACCCACCACATGCCCAGGGTGTTTTGGGGCTTGCCCCTGGATTCTGATTGGTTTCACTTTTGCAGTGACCAGGCTGCAGAACAAATGGTAAGCTTCATTTCCAGATGATAAAAATCAAAGGACAACAGAAGCATCCCTGGGTCTCCACCCCACACCCAAGAAGACTCCACATGTTTTCTGAGTGCCCCACCACCACCCAGGAACCTGAAACCAGTCTTAGCCTGCCAGCATTACAGGCCCAAGGGGGTAGTCTGTGACCCACCAGTTACCAGGATTCCTATGAGACATTGTCCAAGACTACCCTGCCACCAATGGGAGAAGGGGTGCGCCATCCAACTCATGGTATATCAGGGACCCTGTTAAGGTCATTTTTATATGGGCCTGCAAGTTGTACTCTCTGGGCTGTCCCCAGGTTTGGTGAGCCCCAGTTGTGACTGGGGCTATACTTTGTGTTCTACATGGTTGGGAATTGGGCTTGCCCTTTTGGGCAGATGTGCAGGACCCTGGACACTCATTTTTTGGGGTTATGTTGAGGTGGTGTGGGGAGGGTGATAGGGCTGCTGAGGAGGTCCTCCTGGTTAGTAGCCACATTGGAACATGTACAGCATGGTCCCTCTCCAGCTTAAGGAGCCATCCTTTCTTTGAGTCAAGTGGCATTTGTACACCATGCTCTTGTGAACTTAATTGTTTCCTCCACACATTGCTTCCAGAGATATCGCCATGTTATCTTTCACATCTGTGGCTGTATGTGCCATTTTCCAATCACACCAGTAGAGAATGAGTGCTTCTGTGTCTTCCTCCAGATCCTCTCCTGCCCTAGTCTTTTTCTTGTAATTTCAAAATTGGGGGACTTTCATGGTCAAGGTACCATAATAAAATTACACAGACCTTTTACCATTTAGAGATCACAGATACAGATTCTCCATAAAAGTCCCAACTCTTTTGCTGTTTTTGGATAATTATTGCCCCTGAGAGTACAAATATTCCAGTCCTGTGGCTTTCAGCTTAGAAAGAGTGGTGTGTGGGATATGCCCATAATCAGGGAACAGAACATCACTTTTTTCCATTATAAATTTAGTTGAATCTCTCAAAAGCTCAGTTTGGATGAACAATCAAGTATTCATCCTATTGACAGATGGATAACAAAATGGACTAGTTTTTAAAATATGAATTCTTCAGCTTTATCAAATGTACACTTAATTTTCTCCCTTTCTTTGAAAAAGGAATACTTGACATTTTAAGTAAGTATTGTTACATGGACATAAGTTATAATTACACTTTTAGGAAAACACCAAACCCATGGTGTGAATTCTGTTGCTTTCTCATGTATATATAATTTGTCCCCTTTCTTTCCAATCCTTTCTTTCCAATACTTCCAAGATGAAGTATTGGCCATTTTTATGTAACTATTGTTACATGTTTAATTTTGTTAAATGTTTTAGCCATAAAGGTGGACTACAAGTATGAACAATTTGAACATTTTAGCAGAGAGATGGCTACATCAATAATCAAGTTGATATGTAGGAAAAAAACAATAACCATTCCCCTCACCCCCTCCACATCATAGAGATGAAAGATGCCCTCTATGGTAAGGCTCATCTCTAAAGTCTACTCAGACAAGGAAACAATATTTGAGGATGGGTCAATAGAAGTTATCCAAACTGAAATAGAAAGATAAAAGTGTAAAATTAAACATGGCAGGGCATCCAGGAACTTTGGAACCATATCAAATGGCCCAACAAATGTGTAATTGAGATCCCAGAAGAGCAGGAACAGAACAGAAGAGATATTTGAAAATGACTTGGAACTGTCTAAAATAATAAAAGTCATGAAACCACAGATTAAGGAAACTCAGAGACTACCTACCAGGATAAATATCAACTGTACACAAACATGCACACATACAAAAATACACCTAAACAAAAATTCAGACTGCTGAAAACATGACATACAAGGGAACAAAAATAAGGAATACAGTAGAATCTTGTCAGAAACTATGCAAATTAGAGGACAATTCTTAAAGTGACTAAAGGAAGCCACTTTAACTTTGTAAAATTATGTTTCAAACATGAAGGAAAAATTAAGAATTATCATAAAAACAAAATCTTTTAAAAATGAAAGATTTTGAATTGCACAAGACATGCTAAAATACTTCTTCAGGCAAAGGAATTACACTAGTCTAAAAATTGGATCCACAAAAGAAATAAAGAGCAGAAAGTGATGAAAATAAAGGTGACCATATAACCTACACTTAATATCTTTTAACCATGCTAAAAGATAACTGACTAAAGAAATACTGGGTGGTGTCTCATTCATTATGGCATAAGTGAAAGCCAAAAGTTTGACAGTAATAGCACAGGGGTTGGGATGGAGGTGCTGGACATGGACTGTTTGTTAGGTTCTCTCACTACACATGGATTGGTGTAATGTTCTTGAAGGTAGGCTGGATGTAAATCATAAGCCCTGGGGTGAACACTAGAAAATAAAAACTTAAATAGCTGTGTAATGACAGGATACTTATGAAGATTAGGTGGCCTAGGCAAAGCATCTGGCACTTATGCTTCATCAACAGAACCTGGGCTCTAGTTGCCTGTCCCTCTCCCCACATCTGACTTAGGTCCTGAAGAAAAAAGGGATTACAGCCAGTGAGCAGGGCCTTGTCTAGGAGCAACACTGCTACCCAGCCCCCTTGTAGCCTGACCAAAAAGAAAAAAAATTAATAATGCTGACCTGCTTATATTTAAAATTTTAAAATTGTCATCACAGATTCTTTGGCATTAAGTTCTATTTTTAGGAATATTGCATCAAGATATTACTTATCTTGATGACTCTGTTTTTTGATGCCTCACTCACCTCACCTTTCTCTCAGGCCTGTTTGGAAGAAAAAGTCTTCAGGGAAGCATGGTCTGGCCTTGTGGACCCAGGCTGCAGGGAGGGTAGACCCCCTGCAGGGTCCTTGCTTTGAGGAGTGAGGCTGGAGTCCAGGATGACAGAGGAGGAACTTCATGGGGAGAGCCTTTACCACACCCCAGGGGAGAGGCCTTGCAGGGCTTTGTCTCACCTGAAAAATATTTGTCTTCAACTGGAGGCACAGGATTCCCAAACCCATATGACACTTTGAGCAAGGTTTTAAGTCTAAACCATTTCTGTTACAGCAAGAAAAATGGTCATACCTAAGTGTCTGTTGTAGTGTTAGGGCTATTATAAATTCAGGCTCCTCTTTTTCCATTTCCTGCCCCCACCTCAGTCTGCCTTTTGAGGACACTGTCCAGCCCCCAAGAAAGAAAGGAATCAATTACTCCCTCAGGCCCCATCTATGTTTCTTCTGGCCTTCATGGACTACTACACAGGACATCAAACACTCTTTTCCTCTCCTGGAAGGTTTCTGTTCCACACAAAGCTACTCAGAGGCCTGGGTCCTGGAGATTTGTTCCAGCAAAGGGTCCAGAAGGACTGTGCCCAGCAAAATTGATACATATTTATAAAGCATACAAATTCATCCAAAGTGTACAATCAATGGTATTTGGTATAATCACATAGTTGTGCATTCATCACTTTAATTGTTATTAGATTATTTTCATTATTTCAATAATAATAACAAACAGAAAACAGGAAAATAATCAAACAAGAAAGTTCTTCACCTCTCAATCTCTCTATGCTCTCCTACTGTACATAGCTGCTATTTCTGCCTATTCTTGCACATTTATAAATGTATTAAGCAATGTTATTGAGATATATTCACATACCACACAATCTATCCAAAGTGTGTAATCAGAGGCTTTTAGTATAATCACAGTGTTGTGTATTCATCACCACAAAAAATTTTAGATCAATTTCATTACTCTAAAAAGAAAAATTCCAATTCCCTTAGAAGTCCTTCCCCAGCCTTGTATAACTACTAATCTAATTTCATCTTTATAAACTGATTAATGTTTATATTTTATATAAATGGAATAGTACAATATGTATTACTTTGTGTCAGGTTTCTTTCACTTAGTGTAATGTTTTTTGTTTTTGTTTTTGTTTGTCTGATAGGAACATCTTGTACTATAAACATTCATTTGTTCAGCTTCAAAGAAAAATGGTCTTATATATGCAATTTTACCCACATTCATATTTCACATGTGGATTCACTATGCTATACAGTTTCAAGTTATATTTTTTAGCTTTCCTTTTAATAATATAAACGACCTTATACTTTCCCTTTAAACATCTTTCATAACCACAAAATAGTACTGCTAGTTACTCAGGGGAGCCCCTAAGGAATTTAACTTCCAGCCTTCTGTCCATCAGCAGATAAAAAATGTGCTCAACTAATTATGATGGAAGAAAGTGCAGGAATTGTCAGAAAATTTATGAAAAGGGAAAGGAATAAGGGGAACTTGCACTACCAGATGCTGAATGTGTTAAGAATCGACAGTGTATGCAGGAAACAAAATGGTGATGATGTCATGATCCCAAAGATCTCAAATTAATGGCATTGACCCTATCACGATCCCTAGTGTTCAGAGAGGATCAGGAAGTTGCCCGAGGGCACACAGCTTTAAGAAATTGACGTGAGAATCCACCGCAATCAAATCTGGGTTCAGGTGAGAATAGAAGATTGAGAAATACTGGGCAAATAGTTGTTATTGTAAATGGAATTTTTTTCCTGACTCCTCCTGACTGCATATTACTAGTGTTTTTTAAAGTCCATTTCATCTGATATAAGTATAGCTACTACAGTTTTTTTTGGTTTTTTTTTTTTTTGGTTACTGCATGTATGGAATATCTTTTTCAGCCTTTCAGTCCTTCTATTGGTATCCTTGGATCTAAGGTGAGTTTCTTGCAGACAGCATATAGATGGGTCATATTTTCTTATCCATTCTGCCAGTCTGTTTCATTTGATTGGGGAGTTTAACCCATTAACATTCAATGTTATTACTGTAAAAACAGTTCTTATTTCACCCATTTTAACCTTTGGTATTTATCTGTCATATTGTATTTTCACAACTCTTTTGAGACTTTTAGTTATTTTTACTGATATAATCTTCATTTCTAGACTCTTGTTCAAGCCTCTCTCTCCTGTGTTTTCTTTTCAGAATGTAGCACACCTTTTAGTATTTCCTGCAAGGCTGGTCTCTTTGTTATAAACTCTCTTAGTTTCTGTTTATCTATGAATATTCTAAACTTGCCCTCATGTTTAAAAGACATTTTTGCCCAAAATAAGATTCTTGGCTGGAAGTTTTTCTCTTGCAGTATCTTAAATATATCATATCACTGTCTTCCTGCCTCCATGGTTTCTGATGAGAAACAGTACTTAATCTTATTGGGTATCCCTTATATGGTATGTATTGCTTTTGTTTGCCACTTTCAGAATTCTTTCTTTGTCTTTGGCATTTGACCATCTAATTAGTATGTGTCTCAGAGTTGGTGTATTCCTATTTATTTGGAGGGAAGTACATTGTGCTTCTTCGACACAGATATATATATCCTTCAACAGGGTTGGGAAATTTTCTACCATTACTTCTTTAAATATTCCTTCTGCCCCCTTTCCCTTCTCTTCTCCTTCTCCTTCTGGGACACCCATTACACATATGTTTGCACATCTCTTCTGCTCTTTAGTTCCCTGAGACCTTGTTCAATTTTTTCCATTCCATTCTTCACCTTTTCTTTTGTATATGTGCTTTGGGAGGCCAATTCTTCAAATTCACCAATCCTTTTTCTGCCTCCTAAAATCTGCTGTTATATGATTCAATGTATTTTTTTAAGATTTAATTTTATTTATTGATTCACATTCTTGTTGTTTTTGCTTTCACTGTCTTGTTTCCTGTGCCCATTCACTGTGTACTCACTGTCTGCTGGTCTTCTCTTCTTCTCATCTTTTCTTTAGGAGGTACCATGAACTGATCCAAGACCTCACATATGGGAGATGGGAGCTCAATCACTTGAGCAACATCTGCTTCCCCCATGTATCTTTACTTTCATTTATACACCTTTCATTCC
Organism: Tolypeutes matacus; assembly: GCA_026826555.1. NCBI lineage: Eukaryota > Metazoa > Chordata > Mammalia > Cingulata > Chlamyphoridae > Tolypeutes > Tolypeutes matacus. Next base: position 1,329,230 of record JAKSZT010053879.1, read on the forward strand.
TGTAAGATCTGCTATTTTTCTATGTATGCTTTCAAATTCTTCTCTGTGCTCATCCAATGTCATTTGAATATCCTTAATCTCTTCAGCCATCTCATTAAATTTATGAAGATTTGTTTGAACAGATATTATTAGTTGTCTCAACTCCTTTATGTCCTCTCTAGGCTTATCTTCTTCCTTTAATTGGGCCGTATCTTCTTGTTTCTTGGTATGGATTATAATTTTTTGTTGGTGTCTTGGTATCTGACTTACTAGATGTATTTATTCTGGGTGCTGTTTCTCTCCTTAGTTTTGGGCTTTCTTGCCCTTTCTCCCTTGCTGGTTGTGTAGTAGGTGCTGAGGATGTAATTGGTGCTATAAGCTGTGGAGGTTCAAACTGATCACATTGCCCCCAGGACCTATGAATCTTCTCCCACCTTTCTCCTTTGCCAGGGGCAGGGACAGAATCACAGCCATGTGTAATAATCCAAGTAATGCCGGCCTAGATTATAGTTGCCCAGAGATGCTGATGATGATTCATACCCCTTCCTCTGCTGCCTGGGTTTGGGATGGAGCTGCAGGTGTGGGCAGCAATCTGTGCTTTGTGGGTGCAAATTGAAAAGCTGCCCCAGTAGACTTCAAACTTTTCAGTCTGTGCTGGCCAAATGTACCTGAAGTTACCTGGAGAGGCTGATGCACGTTATTCCAGATTCCTCCCTGCCAGAGTTGGACCTGAAGCCTGAGCTAGGACTGCAGTCTGATCTGGGTTTAAAGAAGCTGGTCCCAACCAAAACTGTAATTTTCAATCAACCCTACTTCTCCTCATGTTGGGAGTGGAGTCAAAATGGTGGCACCAGCCTCTTTCTGATTTGGACAGGTTCAAATTTTAGCTGTTCTTAGGGTTATAATTTAGACAACTGAAATTACTAATCAGTAGCTGAAGTCATTGGCCAACCATCTCTTTTTTTTTTCTGCCAAGGAAGAATTTATTTAATGATATATCCCTCTAAGATTCAATGGTTTCTAAAACACAGTAGCCCCTTGCCTCATTCCTTCCCCTCCCCAATTTCCAACACACAGAAAAACACTTTCAACTCTTCTAGCTGTTCCTTCTGCCAATCATCTCTTTCTTCCCTGTTTTCGGGAAATGGAGCTTCCATCTCCAGCCACAAAATAGCTCCCGAGGAGGCTAGCATTGCCAGAGTAGGATGAGCACTGACCTCTACAGCATGACCTGTAGTTTCCTGACAGTGGATGGTGCAAGTACCCCAGCTTCCTCCCTGCCAGAGTTGGGGCTGGGTATTAGGCTAGAGCTGCAATCTGATCTGGATGGAAATAAGCCAGTCCCTACTAGTACTGTGATTTTCAGTCCACCACCCTTCCTTTCATGCCAGAGGCAGAGTTATAATGGCAGCTACTAGCTTCTTTCTGACTTCGACATGTTCAAACTTTGGTTGTTTTTAAGATTAGACTTTAGCCAGCCCAATTTGCTAATCAGTACCTGAAGTTGGTGTCCAACTGTCTCTTCTTCCCCCAATTTTGGCAAATGGAACTTCCAATTCCAGCCATGGACTACCTCCTGAGGTGGCTTGCACTGCCAGTGAAGTATGGGCACCAGCCTCCATGGTTGAGTGCTCTACTATAGAATCTTTCCTGCAGATGTGCAGTCTCCTTCTATTCTTTCAAGGATATTGTTGGATGTTCTTCTGGCCTTCTGGAGTCCTCAAACAGGTGCTTTGGATAGCTCTGGGAAATCACTAACTGCCCTGTAGCATGAGCTGACTCTTGGGGCTCCTCACTCTGCTTAAATCTTGCTGGCTGTCCCCATAGGCTTTTTTTTTTTTAACTTTATTTTGTACAATTAATAATTGAAAACATAAACAATTAAAAACTAAAAAGTAAACACAGTTGAATAAATATATACATTTCTCAATTAAAGGTAATGGATACATGTAATTTTTTTTTGATTCAAACAATATATTACACAATATATTTGGTTCATAGTAATGCATTCATACAGTATTTGTCCTTTTGTGTCTGGCTTGCTTCACTCTACATAATGTCCTCCAGGTTCTTCCATGTTGCCATATGCTTTATGACTTCATTTCTTCTTACAGCTGCATAATATTCCATCGTGTGAATAGACCACAGTTTGTTTGTCCATTCATCTGTGGATGGACACCTGGGTTGTTTCCAACTTTTGGCAATGGTGAATAATGTGGCTATGAACATTGGTGTGCAGATGTCTGTTCGTGTCACTGCTCTCAGTTCTTCTGGGTATATACCCAGTAGTGGTATTGCAGGGTTACATGGCAAGTCTATATTCAACTTCTTTAGGAACTGCCAAACATCCTCCATACTGGTTGTACCATCCTGCATTCCCACCAACAGTGAAGAAGTATTCTTATCTCTCCACATCCTCTCCAACACTTGTAGTTCTCTGTCTTTTTCATAGTGGCCATTCTGATAGGTGTGAAATGATATCTCATTGTAGTTTTGATTTGCATTTCCCTAATCATGAGTGATGTTGAGCATTTCTTCATGTGTTTTTTTTCCATTTGTATTTCTTCTTCGGAGAAATGTCTATTCAAGTCTTTGGCCCATTTTTTAATTGGGTCATTTGTCTTTTTATTGTTGAGTTGTAACATCTCCTTATATATCTTGGATATTAAACCCTTATCAGATATGTGATTTCCAAATATTTTTTCCCATTGAGTTGGCTGCCTTTTCACCCTTCTGACAAAGTCCTGTGAGGTGCAAAAGTGTTTAATTTTGAGGAAGTCCCATTTATCTACTTTTTCTTTTGTTGCATGTGCTTTGGGTGTGAGGTCCAAGAAACCACCACCTACTACAAGGTCTTGAAGATGTTTCCCTACATTTTCTTCTAGTAGTTTTATGGTCCTGGCTTTTATATTTAGATCTTTGATCTATTTTCAGTTGATTCTTGTATAGGGGGTGAGATAGGGGTCCTCTTTCATTCTTTTGGTTATAGATTTCCAGTTCTCCCAACACCATTTGTTGAAGAGACTGTTTTTTCCCATGAGCGTGGGCTTGGTAGGTATGTCAAAAACATACTGCAAGGCTGGTTTAATATAAGAAAATCAATCAATGTAATACACCACATTAACAAATTGAAAGAAAAAAACACATGATCATCTCAATAGATGCAGAAAAGGCATTCAACAAAATCCAACATCTTTTTTGATAAAAATACTTCAAAAGATAGGAATAAAAGGAAAATTCCTCAATATGATATAAGGCATATATGAAAAACCCACAGCCAACATCATACTCAATGGGGAAAGGTTGAAAACTTTCCCCCTACGATCAGGAACAAGACAAGGATGCCCACTGTCACCATTGTTATTCAACATTGTACTAGAAGTTCTAGCTAGGGCCAATTAGACAAGACAAAAAAATTAAAGGCATCCAAATAGGAAAAGAGGAAGTAAAATTCTCACTGTCTGTGGATGACATGATCTTGTATTTAGAAAATCTTGAAGTATCCACAACAAAGCTACTTGAACTAATAAATGAGTTCAGCAAAGTGGCAGTATATAAGATCAACACGCAAAAATCAGTAATGTTTTTGTACACTAGTACTGAACAATCTGAGGAGGAAATCAGGAGGAAAATTCCATTTTCAATAGCAACAAAAAGACTCAAATACCTAGGAGTTAATTTAATCAAGGAAGTACAGGACCTATACGCAGAAAACTACAAAACAATGCTAAAAGAAATTTAAAAAGACCTAAACAAATGGAAAGACATTCTGTGTTCATGGATTGGAAGAATAAATATCGTGAAGATGTCAATCTTGCCCAAACTGATTTATAGATTCAATGCAATACCAATCAAAATCCCAACAACTTACTTTACAGAATTAGAGAAGGCAATTACCAAAGTCATCTGGAAGGGTAAGTGCACCCGAATAGCCAAAAGTATTCTAAAAAAGAAGAACAATGTGGGAGGAATTTCACTTCCTAACCTTGAAACATATTACAAAGCTACAGTGGTCAAAACAGCATGGCCTACCACCCTCAATGCACTTAAACCTCCTGGGGCTTTGCCACCAACCATAGATCTAAGCACCACTTAATACATATATATATATTATGGGTAAAAATCAAAATTCTCACAATACATACAAACATTTGCAAAATGATATATAAATATATATGCATATATGTGTATTTGCTTACAAAAATGTTGTTTATATATATATATACATATATTTTAAGAGGTGCTTAGATTACCCAAAATATTACACAGAACCCACTGGGATTCCCATGTTGCCCACCTCCCACACCTCCCATCACCTCCCACACAAATATCTCCCACAATGTGGCCCACCACTCTCAAGGAACTTACACATCTTGGAGCCTTGCCACCAACCATAGACCACAATTCACACTGTAGACCACACTCTCTCCCACTCAGTTCTGAGTGGTGTGTGCTGATTTAAAATGGCCTACATCCATTGCCACAACAATACTCAGGACAACCTCCAACTCCCAAAGAAGCCACTGTATTTCAACTGCTCATCCCCTCCATACCCCAAAAGTGTCAAGTGGCCACTGGCTCCACCTCATTGTTATAATTTCTTGCATTGCTAGAATCACCGTATGTGAACAAGAGAATACAATCAAGTCCACTCTAGTCCATAGTTCTTCCCCCAATCCTGAGGGGACTGGGATGGTGATGTCCACTCCACCTCCAAGTGAGAGAGGGCTTATATCCCATGGATATGGTGGGTGGAATGATCCTGCCTGCAGATGTAGGCCCTCTCCATTCCCTAGGATGGCCATTTCCCATTGTTGTCTCTGCACCAGGTGACTTGGATGAGTCCATTGTGCTGTAGGGTAGGAGTTGCAGCTCCACCTAGATTTCATGCACACCTGGCACATAGGTTCGCGGGAGGCTCCAGTCTCTGGAAGTATACCTAAAAACTCCAGCATAGCATATAGGTTTGAATAGAAGAGACTGGTTAACCATGTGCAGGGACAACTTATTTGAGTCTAATTCTGTCACTCTCAGGAGCACAGATTCCAAAATAGAACCCACTGATAAGGCATCAGTCTCTGGGGCTATCCCCCCCTTATATAGGACCAGGGTGTCTCCGGAGCTCTCAGGAACCCCACTGAGTGGGGTGATAGGCACTTAGATGTTCTATGAGCTCCTACTGAGGTGTGGGTAAGAGTTACCTCTGGGATGACCTCCCAACTCTCTTTGAAGTCTCTTAGCCACTTGAACTCATTTGTCTTTACCATTTCCCCCTTTTATTCAAGGTCTTTTCCCAGTTGTGTTGCCAGTTGGCACTTGGGAAAAGTTTTCAATTAGCAATAATCGTGCCTTCGATAAACCTCATTGGCTACGATACTGCCACTGTGCAAAGCTGCCAGTTGACACTTGGTATTAATCCCTCATTGCCAGGGAGGCTCATCCCCAGGAGTCATGCCCCATGTTGGGGGGAAGGTAATGCAATCATATGCTGAGTTTGGCTTAGAGAGAGGCCACATTTGAGCAACAAGGAGGCTCTCAGGTGGCAATCCTTAGGCACCCCACAACTGAAGGCTAAGTCTCAGTTACAAGAGCAAAGACTCACAAGGGTAGTCATCAATACATATATATATATATATATATATATATATCAGTGTGTCATCCTATTTTGACAGGCACTGTCCCTACACTCAGAGGACTATTGTTGCTCCCTTGGAGACTGTGGCAGAGCTCTCCAGGCTAGGAATTCAGATTCCCTCATTTATTGTGTGATTATCCACCCATCGTGACCATGCCCCATCCCCT
>JAKSZT010053879.1:1376509-1393025 GCA_026826555.1 Tolypeutes matacus
TTTTTTCTTCTTTTTTTTTTTTTTTTTTTTTTTTTTTTTTTTTTTAATTAGGTGCTGCCAGCTTGTTGCTTCTTTGCTGGGCTTCTTTTTCAGTAATTTCCCACTCGCTGTATATATTGATTCAGTATTACAAACTATTGCTTATCCTTCCTGCATCTTTCTGCCTTCTGTTTTCTGTTGTGGCTCTTAGAGATAACATTTTTTCATAGGCCCACAACTTAAGGGTGTCAATTTCTATTCCATCTATTTTGTTTTCTTCTTCTTCTTTTTTTTTTTTATTAGTATTAACTGTTTCCTTTCAGACCTTTCTTTACTATTTCTCTCCCTCCTTATAATTCTAGCCTTCTAATTCACTATATATATATTCTTCCATTTGTTTTCCCAGTCCATTGTAGGAACTCAATATTTTTTCCTAGTACTCTATACTGCCTACACAAGTTAAATATTCATCTCATTAAGCCTCACTTGGCCCCTCTTCTAACTTTTATCAATATTACTATTATCCTTCTGCCTTCCTTACATCTTTTGATTCCTCTGGTCTTAACCTTTTGCCTTCAAGTGAACATAGAAAGAAGCAAGGAAATAAAATAAGAAGAAAAACTGCCAAAGAGAAAACTTAACTCACACGCAGAACCAACAGCTAAATAAAATTCTAGAGCATAGAGAAAAGCTAATCAACTGAACAAACCCATCAAGATAATATGATGACCAGAGGGCAACAAAAAAATACAAATGACTCTGAGAAACTGGAAAACATGGACCAGTCCAATGCACAAAATAAAAACCAGGAAGCTATGCAGAACATCGAACAACTAATCAAAGCTATCGAAGCAAATATCATGGACCAACTTAAAGAACTGAAGGAAGAGATTAAGGATATAAAGAAGACACTGGGAGAACATACTGAAGAAATAGCTAACATGCCTAAAAAGGTAATGGATATGATGGTGAACAAAGGCACAAGCCAAGAAATGAAAAAGACGCTGGACTCACATGGCAACAGATTTGAACAGGCAGAGGAAAGAATTAGTGATATGGAAGACAATACAGCTGAAATAAATGAGATTGTAGAACAGATAGACAAAAAGATAGAAAAAATCCAGCATGGTCTCAGGGAATTAACCGATAATACAAAATGCACAAATATATGCATTTTGGGCATCCCAGAAGGAGAAGAGAAGGGAAAGGGAACAGAAGGAGTGTTGAAGGAAATAATGGCTGAAAACTTCCCAACTCTACTGAGAGAGATGGATGTGCAGATCCAGGAAGCACAGCGCACCCCAAATAGTATAAATCCCAACAGGCCAACTCCAAGACATATACTTGTCAAAATGTCCAATGCTCAAGACAAAGAGAAAATACTCAAGGCAGCAAGAGAAAAGAGAACCATCACATACAAGGGAAGCACAACAAGATTATGTGCTGATTTCTCAGCTGAAACCATGGAGGCAAGAAGACAGTGGTATGACATAGTCAAAACGCTAAAAGAAAAAAACTTCCAGCCACGAATTCTCTATCCAGCAAAATTGGCATTCAAAAATGATGGAGAGTTCAAAATATTCACAGATAAACAGCAATTAAGAGAGTATGTCAGGACTTCCGGGAAGATGGCAGACTAGTAAGACACGGGAATCTCTTCTTCAGAAAAATAGTTAGAGGACAAGCTGAAACAGCCCCAAAAAAGATCTTCTAGGGTTTAGGTCAGGAGGTGAAGGCTGCACACCACCCAGAAGAGAGAGGGACAGAAGAGGGAAATCACGACTACAGAACTGTGAGTTACAAGTAGCAGCTTCTGCTGCTGCCAGCACCCTCCCCCACACTCTTCAGAAATCTTGGGGCCCTGGGCCTGTGACCACAGACAAAGGGGGCTTCAGGGAACTGCCACTCCCGGAAAGGGGAGAGAGAGAGACACAGCCTTAGGCTGACTCAGGTTCGGACCTGAAATTTGGGCTGCAGAGCCCCACGGACCCTTCCACACATGGCGGTTTGCCCTGGGAGCCTGGAAAGGACCCTTCCACACAGCGGTTTGCCCTGGGACCCAGAAAGGACTGGAGAAATCCGATCCTCACAACCTCCCTCTCTTCTAGCCTGGACTAATTATTGAGGACAACACGGGAGAGCGGAGAGAGAGCATGGGGCTGACCCTGCTTTGGATTCCCAGGTTTGGTCTGCCCTGTCCCGAGAGCCCTTCCAGGCTGGGTGGGGCTGCGCCATAGTTTGCCCTGGAGCCTGCAAGGGGTTAAAGATATACAAACCTCTCAATCTCATCCTCTAATAACAGGGACTGATTGTTGAGGATTCAGAAGGGAGTGGAAATATTTCATAGCTGGGAAAAGGGGGACGCTACGAGAGAAGTCTGGAGAACTGTCTCAGAAAGTTTGAATCAGAGGGCTCCTAGCCCCCAGTCAGGAAGCTCTATCACATTGATCTGGTCTTTGTCACAACAAATACGCTCCGACCAGGCATTAAATTGAGAGCAGCCAACAAGCGCCATCTCCTGGCAGACCAAGGAAGTACATATAAGAAAATTAATAAGCAAGAAAGTCTTTTCCTGGCCTCTATAGCCTCCCTGCCCAAGGCCCTAGGAAACGACTCTACAACCAATTACTGGGTCCAGTGCCCAGTTTTGAGCAACCAGCAGAACAATCAAGGTTGAGCCAAAAATCAAAGAGCGGTGGTAACTCACAGCCTCCTGCCACTAAAACCCCATAAAAGAGAAAGACATAGAGCATCTAAGTAAAATACAAACTAACCAGATGTCTAAGCACCAACAAAAAATTATGAGCCATACTAAGAAAATAGAAGACATGGCCCAAGAAAAGGAATACAGCAAAGTCCCAGAAGAGATGCAGAATTTGAGAGAACTAATCATTGAGATGAGCACACATTTCCAAAATCAAATTAATGAGATGAAAGAGAATATAGTTAAAGAGATCAATGACATCAAGAAATCATTGCACGAACGTAAAGAAGAATTTGAAATCATGAACAGAAAAGTAACGGAGTTCATGGGATTGAAAGACACAATAGGTGAAGTAAAGAATACATTTGAAGTATACAACAGAAGACTCGAAATGATAGAAGAAAGAATAAGTGAAACTGAAGACAGAGCAGCTAAAATTGAAGAGAGAAAAGAACAGAGAGAGAAAGGAATGGAAAAAATTGAGCAGGGGCTCAGAGAGTTGAATGACAACACAAAACGCAAGAACGTACGTGTCATTGGAGTTCCAGAAGGAGAAGAGAAAGGAAAAGGGGCAGAAAGAGTATTTGAGGAAATAATGGCTGAAAATTTCCCAACTCTCATGAAAGAAATGAAATTTCATGTCCAAGAAGCACACCTACCCCAATGAGAATAAATCCAAATAGACCTACGCCAAGACACATATTATTCAGAATGTCAAATGTAAAAGATAAAGAGAAAATTCTCAGAGCAGCAAGAGAGAAGCAAACGATAACGTACAAAGGACGTCCAGTAAGACTTTGTGCAGATTTATCCTCAGAAACCATGGAGGTGAAAAGACAGTGATATGATACAATTAGGAAACTGAAAGAGAAAAATTGCCAGCCAAGAATTCTTTACCCAGCAAATGTCCTTCAAATATGAAGGTGAATATAAAGTATTCACAAACAAACAGAAACTAAGAGAGTTTGCAAAAAAGAATCCACCTTTGCAGGAAATATTAAAGGAAGCCTTAGAACCTGAAAGAAAAAGACAGGAGAGAGAGGCTTGGAGGAGAGTATAGAAGAAAGAAAAGCAGAAAGGATAACCAAAAGAGTAAAAAAAAAAGACAAAAATAAGATGACATATGAAAACCAAAGAACACAATGGAGGAAATAAATAGTGCATTTTCAGTAATATCATTGAATGTGAATGGATTAAATTCCCCAATCAAAAGATACAGGCTGACAGAATGGATAAAAAAACATGAGCCATCCATATGCTGCTTACAAGAAACTCATCTCAGACACAAGGATACAAGCCAGCTGAAAGCAAAAGGTTGGAAAAAGATACTCCTTGCGAATAGTAAACAGAAAAGAGCAGGGGTAGCTATACTAATATCAGACAAAACAGACTTCAAATGCAAAAAAGTGATAAGAGATGTGGAAGGCGATTATATATTAATAAAAGGGACGATCCTCCAGGAAGATATAACAGTCATAAATATCTACGCACCTAACCAGGGTGCCCCAAAATATATGAGACAAACTCTGGCAAAACTGAAGGGAGAAAAAGACATTTCTACAATAATCGTCGGGGACTTCAACACCCCTCTCACATCATTAGATAGAACAACTAGACAGAAGATCAACAAGGAAACAGAGAACTTGAACAATATGATAAAGAAGTTAGACCTAACAGACATATAGAGAACACTGCATGCAAACTCAGCGGATTATACATTCTTCACAAGTGCCCATGGATCTTTCTCCAGTATAGACCACATGTTAGGTCACAATACAGCTCTCAATAAATATAAAAAGATTGAAATTATACAAAACACCTTCTCAGATCATAATGGAATGAAACTAGAAATCAATAACAGACAGGAAAAAAGGAAATTTGCAAATGTGTGGAGACTGAACAACACACGCCTAAATATTCAGTGGGTCAAAGAAGAAATTGCAAGTGAAATCAGTAAATATATTGAGACAAATGAAAATGAGAACACAACATATCAAAACTTATGGGATACAGCAAATGCAGTCTTGAGAGGAAAATTTATAGCCCTAAATGCCTATATTAAGAAACAAGAAAGAGCTAAACTCAAAGATTTAACTGAACAACTTGAGCAACTAGAGAAAGAACAGCAAACCAATCCCAAAGCAAAAAGAAGGAAAGAAATAATAAAGATTAGAGCGGAAATAAATGAAAATGAGAAGAAAAAAGCAATAGAGAAAATCAACAAAACCAAAAGCTGGTTCTTTGAGAAGCTCAATAAAATAGACAAAACCCTCGCTAGACTAACAAAGAAAAAAAGAGAGAAGATGCAAATAAATACAATCAGAAATGAAAGAGGGAGAAATTACAAATGACCTCACAGAAATAAAAAGAATCATAAGAGGATGTTATGAGAAACTATATGCCAACAAATTAGACAACCTGGATGAAATGGACAAATTTCTAGAAACTCATAACCAACCTATACTGACACAACCACAAATACAAGAACTTAACAAACCAATCACAATTAAGGAGATTGAATCCGTCATTAAAAATCTCCCAGCAAAGAAAAGTCCAGGACCAGATGGCTTCACAGGTGAGTTCTACCAAGCATTTCTAAAAGAATTAACACCAATCCTGTTTAAACTCTTCCAAAAAATTGAAGAGGATGGAAAATTACCCAACACATTTTATGAAGCCAACATCACCTTAATACCAAAGCCAGATAAAGATTCCACAAGAAAAGAAAATTACAGACCAAGATCTCTCATGAACATAGATGCAAAAATTCTCAACAAAATACTTGAAAATCGAATCCAACAGCATATCAAAAGACTTATACAAGTGGGATTTATTCCTGATATGCAAGGCTGGTTCAACATAAGAAAATCAATCAATGTAATACACCACATTAACAAGTTGAAGGAAAAAAACCACATGATCATCTCAATAGATGCAGAAAAGGCATTCGACAAAATCCAACATCCTTTTTTGATAAAAATACTTCAAAAGATAGGAATAAAAGGGCAATTCCTCAATATGATAAAAGGCATATATGAGAAACCCACAGCCAACATCATACTCAATGGGGAAAGGTTGAAAGCTTTCCCCCTAAGATCAGGAACAAGACAAGGATGCCCACTGTCACCATTGTTATTCAACATTGTACTAGAAGTTCTAGCTAGGGCAATTAGACAAGACAAAAAAATTAAAGGCGTCCAAATAGGAAAAGAGGAAGTAAAACTTTCACTGTTTGTGGATGACATGATCCTGTATTTAGAAAATCCTGAAGTATCCACAAAAAAGCTACTTGAACTAATAAATGAGTTCAGCAAAGTGACAGGATATAAGATCAACACGCAAAAATCAGTAATGTTTTTGTACACTAGTACTGAACAATCTGAGGAGGAAATCAGGAAGAAAATTCCATTTCAATAGCAACAAAAAGACTCAAATACCTAGGAGTTAATTCAACCAAGGAAGTACAGGACCTATATGCAGAAAACTACAAAACAATGCTAAAAGAAATTTAAAAAGACCTAAACAAATGGAAAGATATTCCGTGTTCATGGATTGGAAGAATAAATATCGTGAAGATCCAATCTTGCCCGAACTGATTTATAGATTCAATGCAATACCAATCAAAATCCCAACAGCTTACTTTACAGAATTAGAGAAGGCTATTCCCAAATTCATCTGGAAGGGTAAGTACACCCGAATAGCCAAAAGTATTCTAAAAAAGAAGAGCAATGTGGGAGGAATTTCACTGCCTGACTTTGAGACATATTACAAAGCTACTGTGGTCAAAACAGCATGGTACTGGCATAAAGATAGACATATCGATCAGTGGAATAGAATTGAGAATCCAGAAATAAACCCTCACCTATACAGTCAACTGGTTTTTGACAAACCTACCAAGCCCACACTGATGAGAAAAAACTGTCTCTTCAACAAATGGTGTTGGGAGAAGTGGATATCTATAACCAAAAGAATGAAAGAGGACCCCTATCTCAACCCCTATACAAGAATCAACTCAAAATGGATCAAAGATCTAAATATAAAAGCCAGGACCATAAAACTACTAGAAGAAAATGTAGGGAAACATGTTCAAGACCTTGTAGTAGGTGGTGGTTTCTTGGACTTCACACCCAAAGCAAGTGCAACAAAAGAAAAATTAGATAAATGGGACCTCCTCAAAATTAAACACTTGCACCTCACAGGAATTTGTCAGAAGGGTGAAAAGGCAGCCGTCTCAATGGGAAAAAATATTTGGAAATCACATATCTGATAAGGGTTTAATATCCAGGATATATAAAGAGATGTTACAGCTCAACAATAAAAAGATAAATGACCCAATTAAAAAATGGGCTGAAGACTTGAATAGACATTTCTCTGAAGAAGAAATACAAATGGCAAAAATACACATGAAGAAATGCTCAGCATCACTCATGATTAGGGAAATGCAAATCAAAACTACAATGAGATATCATTTCACACCTATCAGAATGGCCACTATTAAAAAGACAGAGAACTACAAGTGTTGGAGAGGATGTGTAGAGATAGGAACACTTCTTCACTGTTGGTTGGAATGCAGGATGGTACAACCACTATGGAGGACTATTTGGCAGTTCCTAAAGAAATTGAATATAGACTTGCCACGTGACCCTGCAATACCACTACTGGGTGTATACCCAGAATAACTGAGAGCAGTGACACGAACAGACATCTGCACACCAATGTTCATAGCCACATTATTCATCATTGCCAAAAGTTGGAAACAACCCAGGTGTCCATCAACAGATGAATGGATAAACAAACTGTGGTCTATTCACACGATGGAATATTATGCAGCTGTAAGAAGAAATGAAGTCATAAAGCATATGGCAACATGGATGAATCTGGAGGACATTATGTTGAGTGAAGCAAGCCAAACACAAAAGGACAAATACTGTATGAATGCATTACTATGAACCATATATATTGTGTAATATATTGTTTGATTCACACACACACAAAAAACAAAAACAAAAAACAAACAAAACAACAAAAAAATTTACATGTATCCATTACATTTAATTGAGAAATGTAAAAAAAAAAAAAAAATATGTGCCATCTGATGAAAGAAATGAGAACATAGACTAGTTCTGTAATATTCCTGCCAAAGTAGCAAAACTTTAATATGAAGAATCATCAGACATACCAAATTAACAAATATTTTACAAAATACCTGGCCTATAATTTTCAAAACTGCCAAGGTATGAAATAAAAGAAAACAATAAAGAACTGCTCCAGATAGAAAGAAAATAGAGACATGACAAGTAAAACATATAATTCTGAATCAGATCCTTTCGTCAATTGGGCAAACTAGATGATAGTTATATATCAATGTTAATTTTCTGATTTATTTTCAGAAATACAATTAATATATATAATATATATATACATTTTAAGATTTTATATATATATATAATTCTCTTTTCTATTTTTCATGTCCTATTCACCGACCAGAACTTTTAAAAGTTTTTATAATCTTAAACACTTATGAATACCCATTAACTCAGGGTTAATGGGAATGTTTCTTATGTTCTCTGCTTTGAGAATAATGTTGTCTCTTGATATTATACTAGGATTGTAATTTCTTATTTTTAGATAATTGGTCTATCATTAAAAACCAATATTTTCTGTATCTATTGAGATGAAAGATGCTTTCTCTGGTTTGATCTATTTGATGTCATTAGGCATATTAATATATTTACTTATGGTAAATAATTGATACATTCTTGGAATAAATCTTAGATGCAAGTTATCAATTATTAAATACACTGCAAAATTAGATTTTCTAACATTTATTTACAATTTTTTCACCTGTGTATGGGCAATTTTTCTATATTTTTTTCATAATGTTCTTTCCTCAATGCTTTAGTCTGAGACAATGCTAACAAAGTAATAAGATTCATAACATTCCACAGTTTTCTAGGTGCTAAAAAAATTATGATGATTGATATATCTTTCAATAGTATTTCTTTGTTTTCCAAATAATTAGTTTATCATTTTAACATCAATAATTCTTTTCTTTGCATATTTTAGATTAAGGATGAGCAAACTTTCTCTGTAAAGGGCCATATGTCATTGCAGGTCATAAGGTCTCTGTTGGAGCTACTTAACCCTGCCCTTGTAGCATAGAAACAGTCATAGACAATTTATAAATGAATGAGCATAGCTGAATTCCAATAAAACTTTATTTACAAAAACAGATGACAAAACTGGATCCTGGGCTGCAGTTTGTCAATCAATGCTTTATTTCATATATTCCTTTTGTAACCTCTTTAATGCAATATTCAGTTTTTAATTTTTGTGTTTCTTTTTTAATATTTAAATTATTTAGAGACATTTATTCCTCTGAGTTCAACTTTGGAAAACTCTCAAATTATGATATATAATATTCATAATACTGACATTTTTATACATTACATAATTTATATTTTTATTTACTCTTAGTCTAAAAGTTATTTAGGAGTAATTTCAATTTATTTTTAAATGTTACAAAGTGAAAAAAGTCTTTGAAAATAAGGACATTGATAAGGATAAATAAGGGAACACATGTAGCATTTTGGCTGTGTCAATGGCACATGCCATTTGATGAAAGTCTGCTAAGCACAGTAGTTTAACCCATTTTCTTGTGCTGCCTGAACTAGAGTCATTTGAATACATAATTGCCAGAAAGAATCCCAATAGAGAGGTTGTTAATCATAAGTAATGAATGATGATGCTATGATGACCACAGAAAATGGCTTTAGATGAAGAAACCCTCTGAAAGAATATTTTAAAAATATTTGAACAGAAATAGAAAGAAGAGTCATAATACAACCCTGAAAAATTTGGGGGATGACCATTTAAGTTACTGAGTATTTATTTTGTTATTTGCTTTACTTTGTTATTTTTTTTTTATTATATTACATTAAGGTCTAAAAAATTTATCCTCAAATTGAAATATGTGCATTTTGCAAGGTATTGGAATTTTTATTATATATTAATATATAACCAATGTTCTATGAGTACTGGGGAGAAATGTTAAATCTTTGTAAGATATTTGTTTATTTATTAATTTATTTGTGTGTTCCTGATGTCTCCAGGACTATAAAAAATATTAGTCTTCCAAAAAAAAGAAAAAAAAATGACAGTATGTCAAGAAGAAACCAGCACTTCAAGAAATACTAAAGTAATATCTACAAGTTGAAAGGAAAAAACAAGGGAGAGAGAGTTGGAGGAGAGTTTAAAAACAACTGAAAAGTCAAAAAGAGAAACAAAACAATATATGACATACATTAACCCAAAGAAAAAATGGCTGAGGTAAGAAATTCGTTACAAGTAATAACACTGAATGTTAATGGATTAAATTCACCAATCAAAAGACACAGATTGGCAGAATGGATAAGAAAATATGATCCATCTATATGCTGTCTACAAGAAACCCACCTTCGGCCCAGGGATTCAAGGAGGCTGAACGTGAATGGCTGGAAAATCATTTTACAAGCTAACAATAGCCAAAAAAGTGCAGGAGTAGCTATTCTAATATCAGATAAAAGGACTTTAAATGCAAAACTATTGTAAGAGACAAAGATGGACACTACATATTAGTAAAAGGAGTAATCTCTCAAGAAGAGAGAACAATCATCATTATTTACACACCTAATCGAGGTGCCTCAAAATATATGCGGCAAACTCTGGAAAAACTAAGAGGAGAAATAAATTCCTCTACAATTATAGCAGGGGACTTCAACACACCACTATCATCATTAGACAGAATATCTGGGCAGAGAATCAATAAAGAAACTAAGGCAGTCAACAATACATTAGAAGACTTGGACTTAATAGACATATACACTACACCCAAATACAGTGGGATTTACATTCTTCTCGAGTGCACATGAAACATATTCCAAAATAGACCACCTGCTAGGTCACAAAACAACACTCAAGGAATACAGAAAGATTGAGATTATACAAAGTAATTTCTCTGACCACAACGGAATGACGTTGGAAATCAATAAGGGCCAGAGAAACAGGTTAGGCACAAGGATATGGAAGTTAAACAACACACTCTTAGACAAACAGTGGGTCAAAGAGGAAATTTCAAAAGAAATCAGTAACTACCTTGAAACTAATGAAAACAACAACACAACATATCAAAACCTATGGGATGCAGCGAAAGCAGTCCTGAGAGGGAAGTTCATAGCCATAAATTCATATATAAAAAAAGAAGAAAGAGCTAAAATTGAAGACCTAACTGCACACTTGGAGGAATTGGAAAAACAACAACAAACTAAACCTAATGGAAGTAGAAAGCAGGAAATAACAAAGATTAGAGCAGAAATAAATGAAATAGAGAATAAGAAAGCACTGGAAACAATAAACAAAACCAAAAGCTGGTTCTTCGAGAATATTAACAAAATTGACAAACCCTTGGCCAGACTAACAAAGAAAAAGAGAGAACAGATGCAAATACATAAAATAAGGAATGAGCAAGGTGTATCACTACTGACCACAAAGAATTAAAGAGTATCATAAGAGGATACTTTGAAAAATTATATGCCAACAAGAATGACAATTTAGAGGAAATGGACAAGTTTCTAGAAACACACAAACAGCCAACATTGATGAAAGAAGAACTAGATGAACTCAACTGTCCAAATACAAGTAAAGAGATAGACTCAGTCATTAAAAACCTCCCAACTAAGAAGAGTCCTGGACCAGATGGCTTCACAGCTGATTTCTACAAAACATTCCGGAAAGAGCCAACACCAATTCTACTTAAGCTCTTCCAAAAAATAGAAGTAGAAGGAATATTACCTAACTCATTCTATGATGCCAATATTACCCTAATACGAAAACCAAATAAAGATACCACAAGAAAGGAAAATTACAGACCAATTTCTCTAATGAACCTAGATGCTAAAATCCTTAACAAAATACTTGCTAATCGCATTCAACAACATATCAAAAGTATTATACACCATGACCAAGTGGGTTTCAGCCCGGGTATGCAAGGATGGTTCAATATAAGAAAATCAATCAATGTAATACACCACAAAAACAGATTGAAAGAAAAAAATCACATGATCATCTCTATGGATGCAGAAAAAGCATTCGACAAAATACAGCACTCTTTCCTCATAAAAACACTACAAAAGATAGGAATAGATGGAAACTTTCTGAAAATGATAAAGGGTATATATGAAAAACCCAAAGCTAACATCATTTTCAACGGTGAAATTCTAAAAGTCTTCCCTCTGAGATCGGGAACAAGACAAGGATGCCCACTATCACCACTCCTATTTACAATTGTCTTAGAAGTACTTGCACGAGCACTGAGACAAGAAAAGGACATAAAAGGAATCCAGATTGGTAAAGAAGAAGTAAAAATTTCATTATTTGCAGATGACATGATCCAATACATAGAAAGCCCTGAGAAATTGACAACAAGGCTTCTAAAACTTATAAAGGAGTTCAGTAATGTTGCAGGCTTTAAGATCAGCGCTCAAAAATCAGTAGCATTTCTGTACACCAATAATTAGCAAACTGAGGAGGAAATCAGGAAAAAATACCATTTACAATAGTAATTAAAGGAATCAAATACCTAGGAATATATTTAACTAAAGATGTAAAGGACATATACAGAAAACTACACAGCACTGTTAAAGGAAATCAAAGAAGATTTAAATAAATGGAAAAATATCCCTTGTTCATGGATAGGAAGACTAGCCACAAAATATATTTGGAGAGGCAAGAGGCCCCGAATTGCCAAAGATATATTGAAAAAGAAAAATGAAGTTGGAGGTATCACACTACCTGACTTTAAAATATACTACAAAGCTACAGTGATCAAAATTGCGTGGTATTGGCAGAAGGATAGACCTACTGACCAATGGAACCGGATTGAGAGTTCTGATATAGATCCTTGCATATACAGTCATCTGATATTTGACAAGGCCACAAAGCCCACTCAGTTGGGAGAGAATGGCCTCTTTGATAAGTGGTGCTTGGAGAACTGGATATCCATATCCAAAAGAATGAGAGAAGAATACCATCTCACACCTTATACAAAAATCAACTCAAGATGGATCAAAGATCTAAATATAAGAGCCAAAACCATAAAGACCTTGGAAGATAATGTAGGGAAGCATCTACAGGACCTTGTAATAGGAAATGGTTTCATGAACTTCACAGCCAAAGCAGGAGCAGCAAGAGAAAAAATAGATAAATGGGATCTCATCAAAATTAAAAACTTCTATACCTCAAAGGATGTTATTAAGAAAATAAAAAGGCAGCCTACCCAATGGGAAAAAATATTCGGCAACCATATATCTGATAGGAGCCTAATATCCTGCATATATAAAGAAATCCTACACCTTGAAAATAAAAGGACAAACAACCCATTTAAAAAATGGATAGGTGACCTGAAAAGACACTTCTCCAAGGAAGAAATACAAATTTCTAAAAAGCACATGAAAAAATGCTCAACATCGCTTGCTATCAGGGGAACACAAATCAAAACTACAATGAGATACCATCTTACACCAATCAGAATGGCAGCTATTAAAAAAACAGGAGACACTAAATGTTGGAGAGGGTGTGGAGGAATAGGAACCCTCATCCACTGCTGGTGGGACTGCGGTATGGTCCAGCCACTGTGGAGGACAGTTTGGTGGTTCCTCAGAAAACTAGCAATAGATCTTCCGTATGATCCAGCAATTCCTCTAATGGGTATATATCCAGAAGAACTGAAAGCAAAGACACAAACTGCTATATGCACACCAATGTTCATGGAGGCATTGTTCACCATTGCCAAAAGTTGGAATCAGCCCCGGTGCCCATCAACAGACGAATGGATAAGGAAAATGTGGTACATACATACAATGTAATATTACTCAGCTGTAAGAAGGAACAAAGTGCTAACACATGGAATAACGTGGATGAATCTTGAAGACCTTATGTTGAGTGAAGCAAGCCAGGCACTGAAGGATGAACAGTATATGACCTCACTGATCTGAACTGAGGAAAGTGAGCAGTCTCTGAGAACCATTGTTTGAAAGATAGGTTAACAAAGGAGAGTAAGAGAAGAGCAGACTTTGAGCCATCACCCATATGGCCATAATCTATGGTAAAGGGATAGAGGGTGATCGCATGTTGGGGAATGGGGCAGTGAGTGGTGGTGTTCCTGGGTTTGGTGGTGCAGCACTGGCGGGTGGGTGGATTAGGAAGGGCAGGTTCAAATCCCCAGGGCAAGTACTGTGAATCTTGACATTCCATGGGTTGGGAGAGGGTGGTATCATGGGCCCTGGGGTGCTGGGGGGAAGGGAACAGTCAAGATCTACTGGGGTGTTTGGTGGTCATGGGGAAGGTTTTTCATTACCTTACAGTAATGGACACAGGACATGGTAAATATCATCAAAATTATTAAACTGTATCATCTAAATTGTAAACTATACTGTAAATCATTGACAATGTTTTGTTGCAATATTTTGCTTTCTGTATAACAGTTATAACAATGCTAACATTAAAAAAAAGGGGGGGTTAATTAGGGTGGGGCAGCGGGGTTGGTTTGGTATCGGGGAGTCTCCGGCACTCCGTGTGTGACTTTGCTGTGACATAAACTTCTTTGAAAATCAAATGAATAATTGGGAGACAATGGAGATTGAGAGGGGGAAGGTGTCCCGGCACACCATTCATCGAGAACACAGTGATAAAAGGAAGGAAAGAAAAAAAAAAAGAGAAATGAAAAAAAAAACGAATATATATATATATATATTTTTAAATGCATTTCCTTTGCCTTTATGCCCATTTTTTGAATGTCCCAAACCGCTAAATATATTTTATTTTGTTTTGTTTTTTGTTTCATTATTTGTTTTTTTTTTCCTTCTTTTCTTTTCTTTTTTTTCCCCTGAGTTTCCTTATGTTTGTCTCTTTCATGTAAGCTTATCATACTTGTTTCTTTTTCCTAGTAAGTGTATTTGATTATTTTATGGACTACATGTTCATGGAGGATTTGGATCACAGAAGGGTTACAATGGGTACTGCAGGGGATTATTGGTGGGGGGTGTCTGGGAGTGGGGTTTCATGGTTATTAGTTCATCCGAATATACATGAAAGATATACAAAATCGTTCAAAAGATCAAAAGATGGGGCATGGCCATGATGGGTGGACACAATAAATGAGGGAATTTGAATTCCTACCCTGGAGAGTTCTGCCACAGTCTCCAAGGGAGCAGCAATAGTCCTCTGAGTGCAGGGACAGTGTCTGTCAAAAGAGGATGACCCACTGATGTATTCTTTTTATTGATGACTACCCTTGTGAGTCTTTGCTCTTGTAACTGAGACTTAGCCTGCAGCTGTGGGGTGCCTTAGGGTTGCCACCTGGGAGCCTCCTTGTTGCTCGAATGTGGCCTCTCTCTAAGCCAAACTCAGAATATGATTGCATTACCTTCCCCCAACGTGGGACATGACTCCTGGGGATGAGACTCCCTGGCAATGAGGGATTATTACCAAGTGCCAACTGGCAACGCAACTGGAAAAAGACCTTGAATTAAAGGGGGAAATGGTAAAGACAAATGAGTTCAAGTGGCTAAGAGACTTCAAAGAGAGTCGGGAGGTCATCCCAGAGGTAACTCTTATGCACACCTCAGTAGGAGCTCATAGAACATCTAAGTGCCTATCACTCCACACAGAGGGGCTCCTGAGAGCTCTGGAGTCACCCAGGTCCTATATAAGTGGGGATAGACCCAGAGTTTGATGCCTTATCTGTGGGCTCTATTTTGTAATCTGTGCTCCTGAGAGTGACAGAATTAGACTCAAATAAGTCCTCCCTGCACATGGTCCATCAGTCCCTTCTATTCAAACCTATATGTGATGCTGAAATTTTTAGGTATACTTCCAGAGACTGGAGCCTCTGGCCTACCTATGTGCCAGGTGTGCATGGAATCTCGGTGGAGCTGCAACTCCTACCCTACAGCTCAATGGACTCATACAAGTCACCTGGCGAGGAGACAATGATGGTCAATGGCCATCCCAGGGAATGGAGAGGGCCTGCATCTGCAGGCAGGATCATCCCACCCACCATATCCATGGGATATAAGCCCTCTCTCACTTGGAGGTGGAGTGGACATCACCATCCCAGTCCCCTCAGGATTGGGGGAAGAACTATGGACTAGAGTGGACTTGATGGTATTCTGTTGTTCACATATGGTGATTCTAGCAATGTAAGAAATTATAACAATGAGGTGGAGCCAGTGGCCACTTGACACTTTGGGGGCAGAGAGGGGACGAGCAGTTGAAATACAGGGGCTTCTTTTGGATTTGGAGGTTGTCCTGAGTACTGTTGTGGCAATGGATGTAGGCCATTTTAAATCAGCCCACACCACTCACAACTGTGTGCGAGAGCGTGTGGTCTATGGTGTGAACTGTGGTCTATGGTTGGTGTCAAGGCCCCAGGATGTGTAAGTCCATTGAGGGTGGTGGGCCACACTTGTGGGAGATGTTTGTTTGGGATGTGGTGGGAGGTGTGGAAGGTGGGCAACATGGGTATCCCAGTGGGTTCCGCATAATATTTTGGGTATTTAAGCACCTCTTAAATATATTTTTATATATACATAAATAACATTTTTGTAAGCAAATGCACATATATGCATATATATTTATATATCATTTTGCAAATGTTGGTATGTATTGTGAAAATTTTGATTTTTACCCACAATAAAAATATATATATATTAAAAAAAAAGTGTCGGGGAGTAAGATATGGACTCTATTTAGTAGTAATACTTTGATGATGCTCTTTCATAATTTGTTAACAAATGT